>VWYP01019627.1:38532-119333 GCA_013400435.1 Pycnonotus jocosus
TTTTTTTTTGTTTTTGTTTTTGGTTATTTTTTTTTCCTAAGGTTGGGATTAATACACAGGAAACATAAGTTTCTTGTTCAGACTTGGATGTTTATTATTTCTTATCTATTTACAGACTCATGAGCTGTGAGCTCTAACTAGCAAGTTAGAGAAATGAGGTAAAATGAAGCACCTCTAACTCTTTCTAAGGTTATTTAAGAGCTAATTAACTAATAACGAGGTGACACCAATATTATTTATGTTTCTGACCCAATAATGACCACCCAGTGCAGACCTTTTTCACCCAATTACAGAAAACCATCCAAACCCATGAAGAAGAAGGAAGAAGAAGGTGAAGAAAGACTCAGACAATGCCTAAAATCCTCCATCTTGACTCACATGTATTGCTATATATCATAATCCTAAAATCCAAGTTTCCAGAATTCCAACAGCTGCCCATCACCCTCTTCTTACCCAAAGCAAGGCTACCTCTGCTCCTCCAGGACAATGCTGACCCACAGACTCTTTCTTTAGGCTCAGAGTCTCCTTGGGACAGGGCAAGAGGAAACAGCCTCAATTTGCATCAGGGGAGGTTTAGACAGATAACAGAAAAAAAATCTTCATTGGAAAGGGTTAAGCACCGGAACAAGATTCCCAGGGCAGTGCTGGAGTCACCACCCCCAAAAGTGCTGAAAAAAATCCCAAATTTGAGAATATGAGGCCATGATTCAGTGATGAGCATGGTGGAGGTGCTGGGTTGACTGCTTGACTTGATGATCTCAGAGCTCTTTCCCACCGTTAATGATTCTGTGAGTGCTTGGGGTGCCCATTTGGATTGTTCCAGCACTGCAGGGTGAGCACAAGGAGCTGTTCCCTATCACCACCACAGTCTCTTGTGGCTGGCAGGGCTCTGCTGCTGCCAAACTTCCTAAAAAGTGCCACAGGAAGGGTGCTTGGGCTGTGCTGTGCAGCTGCTGGGTCACAGTGACACGAGAATTAAAACAGAACAGTCAGCTAGCTGGAGTCCTCTTTTCCTTAGGAAACCTTTCTGTACATTGAATGTGTTCTGCAACTATTTTATTTTCTTTTTAAAAGATGTTTGTGATTGAAAGAAGGGCTTCCAGTCATGAAATTCAGTGGGTGCAGCAAAGAACCTCTCAAGACATTTTGCTTTCTCTGTCCTTTTTTACTAATTTCAGAAGGTCTCACGAAGCAGGTGTCTTTCAAGATTTTATTTTTTAGCATAAAAGTGGTTACTCAGAAAAGCAGAGGATGTTATTTCTTAACAAGATTTTCTTCTAGTCCCCTCCTGATAATGACTCTGAGAATGAAAGTAATTCAGACTGACAGGTCCTCACTGCCTGTAGTTCAGCATGCAGAGAAATAGTATAAGGCTTCTTTAAAATGAAGTGATGAAAGCCACGACTACTTCAGAAACACACAGAGCAGAAGAACATGATGGTGCTTTAAGCAGAACCCATTTCTTGAAATAATCTGACTCCAACAAGTGGATAAAAGTTTTTCATCATTTCTGTTGCAGAATTTCATCGTATCATGTATAAGACTCTTGGAAGTTTTATTCCTGGAAAGTTCCTCTGTGACTGAAAGACTTGAGAGAGAGGGATTAAAAAAAAAATGAAACCCAAAACCTCTGAGCCAAAGATGTGGTATAGAATTTAAACTCATTTTCAGAGAGGATCACATTTAGATGCATCGCACAGAGATGTATTTATTTTTTGAATAACCACATTACTCAAAGCAGTTTAGCAACAGGCAGGAGGGAACTGCCTCAAGACATAGAAAATGCTTGTTATAACACTGCAATGCATTTGGAAGGCTGTAAAAATAATAATAAATCTTCCCCATAGCTGGCAGAGCTAAGAGAAATGGAAAAGCTAAAAAAAAAATGAAATATAAAGCTGAACAGTTATGAAATAAAATCTGGACATCTCAGGCTACACCCTGCAGTGCCTACTTTGGGTGGGGAAAAAAAAAGACAGTATGTGGTTGATTGGAATAATGGTTTCACTGGAGTGAAAGCTGCCAGCTTGATTGCCAAATTCACTTCCTGCAAAGTTCTCTGTGCTAAAAGTGTCTCTGAGGTGCTCCTCGCTGTGCTGGGGAGAGTGGCACATCCTCACAGGTTGATAACACACTGTTCTCTACCTCTGGTGAGAAATTCCAATGACACCGAGGCAATGCTCCCACCCAGGGCAGCCTCACCCCCTCTCAGCCCTGGCAGAGTGTTCAGACAGCACACACAGATTGTGTGAGAGGGCCACAAAAAGAAACCCAGCCACAAAATGTGCCTCAACTGAGCTCATCAACCCTGCTTCTGTTCCAGCAGGGACAGAAAAAGATAGTTATCAGAAGATAAAGGATTTGGCAACCATCTCTCCAACAGGGTTTTTTTTGACCTTAAAGCATTATTTCTTTGTTGTTTCTTCCCAGACCCAAGAAGCTGGTTCCCGAGAAAACAGAGATTTAAGAGACTCTTCTGTCGTCTTCTGTAGATGGCTGTCAACCCTCAGTACATATAAATATGGAATAAAATTTCGCATACAAGTTAGCACATACAGATTACAGTTAAGTTTATGTAGACAGAAGTATTTTCGACCACAGGAGATTTTTCCTTTGATCTACTTTACCATTTCCCACCATTCCCAGAGATTTTATTACACCTCTCAATCAGATGCTGGGACTGTGGAGAGGATTGCCACATGGAAGGATCTTCCACGAAGCTCTACAAGGCCTTGGAAAAGAATACAGTGTCTGAAACTGCTCTCATATGTGACTCTTCTTTTCCTGGCATGTTTCTTGACCTGAAAAAAGTCTTATGCCTGAGGTGATAGACATTCATGTGAGAAAAGCTATATCTCCCCAGAAGAAAGTATATTAGCATTGTATCCATGAAAAGTGTTGAGGCAAAAGATGTTTTAACAGAACTGCTGAAAACAGACAGCAATTAGTTTCCTTCCCTTCTTCAGGGGCTTTTTATATAAATCCCATGAGGTTTTTTTTGCATTTACCTATTTTGTTACAGACCATTTTGCCACATTTGAAATGGCCTTCGAGGCATTTTTAGAAAGCTGTTACTCAGTGTCAGGCTGGCAGGGATATTCCAGACACTGAGCACTGAGCACCCACAATGAAGATTGCAGCAAATGGGGCTGAACTCTTAGGAGACACAGAGAGGAAGCATTAGCAAAGGGAAAGCTGCCAGGCTCCTCAGAGGAGCAGAAGTAATTCTTTCATCACTGCTCTTGCTGATTCTCAGCCTGGGCTGTGTTTATAATAAACAGGGGAGTTGAATGATAAGAAATCCAAAGGGGTTTTTGCTGTGCGGTCTCTGAGTTTGAACATGTAAAATATAACTATAACCACCAGGACACTGGCAATTATCATACTGGGGTTATTAAACTTCCATTTCTTGCCAAGCAACTCCCTTGCAGTGCCACTTTTCCCTCTTTAATGCTCACCCTTCTCTTCGAATCTAGGAGATGCCAAGTAAAAGTTAATTTGCTCTCAAGCTTCTTCACCATCTTGGTGTGCTCATAACCTCTGCACTTCCATGGATGGGTTCAAATTGGCTCTTTGGAGAGCTCCTGGGGTTCATTTCCCACTGAGAGGGACCCATTCAGTCTTCCTCTCCATGAGAAGCCAAAATGAGTAGAGGCTTCTGTCCTCCTCTTGAGGCTTCTTTCCTGCCAGGATGTAAAGAAAATTGTAAAATAATCGCAATGTGTTGTAGCTCTGAGTTAGAAACCAAGAGAGAGTGTTTGAGTTGGAGTGTTAGAAGGAAAAATGTGTAAACCTTGTGCCTGGGACTCCTGGTTCTTCCTCATTCCTGGGCTCCATCAGTAAAAAAATTACAAATAATCAAAAATATTTTGGATTAGACAGTTTTACGACAGTGAATAACATCAACATACATAAAATGCCAGGTTTGCCTCTTGGTAGCTAAGTAAGTATTTGCTAAGCAACAGTGAAGATGCCATTATCATCTACAAGCCAAATATGAAGTGATTTAGGCTCAGTGCCATGAATTTTAGCAGTGCTTCAATGTTTTCCAGGCTCTAATTTTTAATACATCTGAGCTCTTGTTTCCATTTCTCTCAAAAAGGAGAGAACAAACCATTCTTACCACTTGGAGATTCTGTTTAGAGATGGAAAAAGTGGTGTTTTCAAACTCTCTGTGGAAAAAAGAAAAAAGCAGACAAGGTTGTTTTACAAAAATAACTGAGGGCTTGGAATCAGTGTGGTTTACTGGGCAGCTGGTTCCAGCTCTTGCCAAATCACTTTCATTCAGATTTCTTGTCTTGAGGAATTTCTGACCACAAATATTTGTGGCATTTTTTATCAGATAAATATTATATATATCATACATCATATATAATCTATCATATAAAGGGTTGTGATTGTTAGGTAAAAGTTGTCAGGGAGCACACAAGTAACTCAGTACTTCTCATGGGTTTTTCTTTCCAATCACATCACATTGAAAATCTTGGAAAAAACTAAAAGATGAAATAAACTTTTTTTCTTTTCTGGGATGGAGGTTTTCACTTTGTTTGTCTTTTCAGAATGTTTTGAACCCCTCACCCAAAGTAATGTTTCTGACAGACTTTAGACTATGAATAAAAATATGAATAACTGCAGAACTGGCCCATTGGAAGAGGAGAGTGCACACTAAAACTGGGTGAATTTAGCTAAGTGGTGATTTTTGTTTGTTTGTTTTCTTGTGATTTAGGAGTAATTACTTCCCTGAAGTCCAAATATTGCACAGAGAACCAAAGGGCAGCTAATGGGGCTTCTCCTCAGGCTTCACAACCAGCCAAGCCAAACCCATAGCAGGAGGAAGGAGCTCATAACCCCTTCCTTACTCCCTCCCTCCCTCCCTCCCTAATTCAGGTCACAGTGTTTTTAATGTGCCACATTTCAATAACCAGCATCCTGCACATCCCACATCCACCTTGTTCCTGTAGCCTCTCCAAACCCTCTGCTGCTTATTGCAGAATAATAGAGTTCTGTACTTCTGCTGGAGCCTCTGGAGTGAGGTGTACAACCCTTTCGAAGTGTCTGCAGGATGTTTATTTTCGTGACAAAGGGATTTATTTGCCTGCACTGAGGTTTTGGCCTTGCTGGCTGCTCCCCCTGTTCCTGTGCAGCACAGCTGCCACCACGCCGAGACCGGGGAGACGCGATCCAAATTCCATCTGCGATTCTGAGCGCAAACTCCCAAACGAGCTCTAATGCAATCCAATTAGGTGAGGCGGGAAAGCAGAGCAGGAATCTTGATTAGCATCTACACGCATTAGCATTAGCATTTGCAGCAGACCAGAACAGTAATAAGCTGTTCCCAGAATTAGAGAGCGGCGTGCGTGGCACACGTAAAACAGTGATTAAAATCTTGCAGCCTCCTTGTCAGTGTCTGCATGTTAAAAGTCTGGTCCCAAGGTCCCCTACTCCATCCTGGGCCACTCCGTGGTGTGGAATGTGTTCCCTCCTTGCTGCAAGGACAATGCTTTGGCCACATCCTTGCAGACTTCAGTGGAGCTGGATCGTTGTACAAAAAAAGCTGGAATATGCTTCTGTGTGCTTTCTTATTATTCTTATTATTCTTATTGTTCTTTTTTATTTTTCATAGAATCATGGAATGGTTTGGGTTGGAAGGGACTTTGAAGACAATCTAGTTTTGATCCCCCACTTTCACAGGCAGGGACAACTTCCACTATGCCCAGGTTGCTCCAAGCCTCATCCAACCTGGCCTTGGACACTTCCAGGGATCCAGGGGCAGACACAGCTCCTCTGGGCACCCTGTGCCAGGGCCTCACCACCCTCACAAAGAATTTTTTTCTATTTAATCACCTTCAGGGTCTTCACAGGATCCTCTCTCACGTCTTTTTGCTACTCTTGTGCTTGGGATCCCAAACTGGCCAAGCAGGGAGGTCTCACCAGTGAGGAACCTCCACGTGGTGCCCTGAACTGGAGCATTGTAAGGGTGGGATGAAGCCACCATAACTTCCCAAATATATCCCTAAAACTGCCCCACAGCCAGTCCATCAGCTCACAGAAAGGAAAGTCCCTAATCTGCAGTGGGCTTTGCACAGGTCCTGGGATCTGCCAAGTTGTGCTAGACTGGGCTTGTTTTTATTCTCAATCCAGGTAGTTTTCACAGAGAAATTTCCATCCAGTATAGTAATGCACCCCATACCCGAGCAGGTATTTCCAAATAAGGAAAAGGAGTTCCAGTTTCATCCCTAACTTCTAAAAAAAAAGCTCCAGAACTTCCTGTTCTTCCCTTATCATAACTGGCCCAAAGCCAACACAGGGGCACTGATTGGGCTTTGGAAATGTTTCTCAAAACCTGTTGCCAATTTCATTGGGCAAGGTGCCAAAAAGCCCACCTGGACCATCAAGTACTTAAAAGACTGCAAAGAACTGCTCAATTGCTTTTTTGGGCTGCCTTAGCAGTGTAAGAGCATTCTCTGCACTGTGTTCAACATATATTTCTTTTGTTTGATAATGTTTGTTATTTTTGTCATTATTAAGACCTTTAGCTTTACAAAGCATGTCCAGAGAAGTTCTCTCACTGTTATTTAGACACTCTGGGAGGCTGCAGGTCAACGCTCAGAGTTGATACATCTTCACAAAGCTCATTACACTCTGGCCACATGTAAGACTGTATCAATCCAGTATTATTGATTTCTACTAAACATGGGTCAAGAATTTTGCTGTCCCCTGTGCTCAGAACATTTTGAGTGTTGTCCTCTATGCTCAGGCTAAACGAGATGAGATTTCTTAGATATCAGCTGAGGGAAAAGCCCTCCAAGGAGATCTACTTGCCCATCTTTGATACACCATTGTCATTCCTTGAGTAAGATCCCTTGGAAAGAAAATGAAACCTCTTGCCTGAGGCAAATCTTTCACCTTAGAGTGTTGCCAGTGTAAAATATTTTCTTGCAGCTTGGTCACAGAGGAAAGTCAATCCAGCCCAAATTCATGCAGGCTCAGGTTGTTCTACTTGTGAAACTCTGGTATCTCTACCACAAGGCTTTCCCTCACAGTCATTTCAAGGCTTTTAATTTTGCCAAAATAGCACAGAATCTGCTCATGTTTTCCCTCTTGGCTGGAATATAGCACCGGCTGTGTCCATGAGCAGGGGGAGGACACACTGTCAACATTGCATTGCTCCTACTGGGGATGAGCCAAACACTTAAAACAAATCAGTGTCCAGAATATTTGTTAATTTCCATGACTGAAATTTTAATATTTCTGGGGAAATTCTGATGTGTCTATGTGAAGAAATTGTTGTTTGGTAATGTGAGCCAAGAACTGGATTATGGCACAAACGGTTTCAGTCTTATATGTTTATTTTTAAAAGTCCAAACCTGGACATGTCTCAGGGAATCTCAGAGGAATCCAGTCAAAACCAGATCCCTGACAAATGCTTGAGTAGACAAAATGTGGATATATATTTTATATGTTCAATCATTCCCTTCCTTCCATCTTTTTTCCCCCGTCTCTCCAGTGAGAATAAACCCATAAAATCAAAATTAGGGATGAATTGCCATCCTTGCAAACTGTCTGGAAATCTCAAAAAAAATTAATCTCTCAGAAAATCTTTTCTTGTTGGTTTACTTCACAGTTGTGGCTCTTGGGAAACCAAGATTCTGGTATGATCCAGATATTAAAGATTGTTTTTCTTAACCTAAAGGACTTAAAGGTAAGAAACATCAAAAATCTTCCATTGAGGTATTAAGTTTCAAGTACTACTCTTGTTTCTTTTCTAAACAAGTGGCTTTGAAAAGTGATTGTCTCTGTGTGGGGTTTTTGGGTTTACAGAAAGGTACTAATATATTTACACACTTCAGGCTACCATCAGTGTTTCATTAAAGACTTACAAGTGAATTTTCTATGATGTGAACATGGTTTCAATGACAAACCCAAACAGTAGGATCAGAAAAGAATCCTAAAACTGCAAAATACTTCCCAAGAGGCAAGCGGCCATTTTTAAAGTACTTGAATGTGGTCAAGCAAGGATGGTCAGAAAATTAACTTCAGCAAAAAAAATGATGACAGAAAGCAACTCATCAAACTTAAGATGAAGTAGTGCAGGGTTAGATGGGATATTGGGAACAAATTCCCGGCTGTGAGGGTGGGGAAGCCCTGGCACAGGGTGCCCAGAGAAGCTGTGGCTGCCCCTGGATCCCTGCAAGTGTCCAAGGCCAGGTTGGATGGGAGCCACCTGGCATAGTGAAAGCTGTCCCTGACCATGACAGGGGAGAGGAACTGGATGACCTTTGATGTCCCTTCCAGCCCAAATTATTTCATGATTCAATAATTAGTTTTTCTGGGGAGCTGTTCGAAATACTGACTTTCCCATCCATGTTACCCCAAAATTTTACTCCTAACCAACCAAAGAACTTCTTCCTAAATCCCCAGAACCTGCTGCCCCCAAATGCACTTTGCAGCTCACAATGCACGCTTGCACCATGTTTCTTCTCCTGGAAACTCAGGAAAAATCAACAATATTTCATCTCTGATGGTATTTTCTGACTCAAAGTCGTGTCTGTAAGGAAGGGTATGGAGGTCTTGGCCACTGTGAGGCACCTTGATTCATTTGGGTTCTGGAAAATACATTTGATTTGCAAGTGGGAGTGAAACTAGCCTTGATATTCCCAAGTGGATGAATCATACACAAGTTCTGACCATCTGCAATTTCCACGTTGCTCTCATTATTAGAAGCTCATTTATATTTAACAAAATAGAAGATTAGAATTCCAGTGAAATGAACTCAGAAAATCATTACAAAAGAGTCTGGGAGACTCAGGTTGAAATGGCTGGGGCACCATTTTCTGTTCAGTTCTCTCTTCCTCTTTTATTTCTGGGAAAAAGTCTTGTAAAGTGGTTTATATTTACTCTGCAAGGTAATTGAATATGCTGGTCATACAGCTTGACAAGGACTCTTTCGTAGAAAAAGAATTTATTTACTGATAAATTGACCAGCTAATCTGTTTTTTATTATAGAGTTTCTTCACAAGTACTGCTGACCATGTTGCAATCTCCCTTCTAAAAACTGTGTTTTTCCTGTGCCACTGAGTCATTTATAATAGTTACAAAGCCACCACTTCCAGCTACCAGCTGTGAAATTGTTATGAACAACTTAAAAAAAAAACCTATTAAAATCCAGCTGCTTTTTTGTAAATTTTTTTCTTGGTATCCTTACAATCCCAAACGGAATAAATGAACATTAGTTCAGTCTCTGTGTACTCCAAAGGACATGAATATTTCCAAGTTCCACCAGGGGATAATTAGATTGGATGTTGGGAAAATTTTCTTTATGGAAAATGTGGTCCAGCCCTGGCACAGCTCCCCAGGGGAGCACTGGAGTCCCCATCCCTGGAGGGATTTAAAAGCCATGTGGATGTGGCACTTGGGGACATGGGGCAGTGATGGTCGTGGCAGTGCTGGGTTAAGGGTTGGACTGGATGATTTTAGAAAGTTTTTCCAACTTTAACAATTCTCTGATTCTATGGATATTGAGTTCTACTATGGTATGTGAGCAGAAAGAGAACTTCAGCATCAATCTCAATAATTTGCCTTATTGTCTGTGCAGTTGGGACCATTCACCAGGCTGTGGCTGTCGCCTCATTTAACAAATTTGTACTTCTCACCTCCCACCCCTCTTGTCTCTCACTCTGCCCATTTCTAACCTCAGGTTTCACTTCTCTGTGTCACATCTTGCCCTGCAGTGGAGGAAGGAAGTGATTCATCCAGACTGCTGGACATCCAGGATCTTGGAAAAGTGACTGTTCTCTATTATATTTTAATAAAACTGCTTAATCATAGAATCACAGGATGGACTGAGTTGGAAAAGAACTGAAAAACCATCCAAACCATGCCCTGCCGTGGGCAGAGACACCTTTCACTATCCCAGGTTGCTCCAAGCCCTGTCCCAGCCTGGCTTTGGACACTTCCAGGGATCCAGGGGCAGCCACAGCTTCTCTGGGCACCCTGTGCCAGGGCCTCACTGCCCTCACAGGGAAGAATTCCTTCCCAACATCCCATCTTTGCCTGCCCTCTGGCAGTGTGAATGCACTCCTCCTTGTCCTGTCACTATGTGCTTTTGTAAATAATCTTCCTCCACCTTTCTTCTTGTTCTGGCACTTCCATCCCCTTTTCTGCATATTCAGATCAATATTCTGGTCACACACATATTTTTGCTGGAAAAAAAAAAAATCTGTAGGTACCAGTGAGTATCACTCCTGCTTTTTCTATTGGTGCTGTGTACAGCTTCTGTGGGCACTATGTCATAACAAAACCATCTTTGTCTCTTTTCTGCTGGGAATATAAATTCTTGGAAGCAGGGTGCTTATTCCATGTGTCTTTGCAGTGGGACTGGGAGCCCAAGAAGGGTTGTAAGGCTGATGTACTCAGCACAATGCCCACGTTAGTGTGTCTCAGGAAACAGGTGGGAGAAATGAAGCTTTTTGTTATTATTTCCTTGTTGAAGGAAACTTGCAGGCTTCTCTTTGCTGCCATGAGCTGGTAACCAGAACTGCTGAGCTCTCCCAAGGGGAAAGTGTCTGAGGACAAGTGTTTTCTGTGAGATTGACAAAGCAGAGTTAAACCCAGCACTGCCCATTAGGCCTCCAATTGTCTGATAGATTCCACAAATCTGAGTTAAGTGCCTGAGCTGCTGCTGCTGCTGCTGGCACTACTGGGGGAGAAGGTGGCAGGTGTCAAACTGCTACAAAGGGCTTGTACTAAAAAGTCAGTAAAATTTCCTGTGCTGTCAACTTTCAAGATTTTGTTGCAGAGGCAGCACTTCAAATCCCAAAGCTGGTGCTAAGTTTGGTTTGTTTTTAGCTCCTATAGATGAGAAAAAGGATGAAAACTTGTGCTAGTGCCTCCTACCTGCTGGGTCTGCACCCTAGCCCATGAGATACACATTGCTGTGAAATGGGGATCTCTTGGTCTTTCCCCTTTCAGTTAGAGCTAATTAAATACTAGTTGGCAAAGGGATTTGTGTTGGAGTCTTCTGATTCCTGAGAGGAACATCTGAAGCTGAGTTGCAGAGTAAATCTAGCCCTCAACTTAGCTTGGTAAATACTTAATGTATAAGGGATATATCAGAGACCTGGGAGCATGTTCCTGCTTGAAGCCAAACTGAGGTCCCTGGGTTGAAGATCAATTTATTGCTTAATTCAGTTAAAGGGGAAAATGCACAGAACCCTCTGACTGCTGAGCTGTGAGGCTGGACAGGACCCTGCAGGGTATGGAGGCAGCACAGAGTTTTATGTGATGCAATCTCAGATCCATACAAAGTTAATTTGATGGGATATGTGGCACTCCGGGACCAAAATATATTCCTTTGCAAATCCCTGAATTCTGCCATGTGGAATCATGAGCCTGAAGCTCTCCATCACAGCTCCAGTTGCCTGTGAATGGCTGGATGGTCACTGTGGCATAGCCCTTTCTCATTAAAAAAAGACATACAGGACCTGCCCACCCTCTTAATTGGTGTATGAACAAAAAGGAATTTAATGGCACCACAGCTCACATCTCCCCTGGTAAATTTGGAGCTGGAGCTTCATATCCCTGCAAGCCTCTCTGTGGGGAAAGTGCATAACTACATGTCCCAGTTTGGAAAGACAGGTGTCTGCCAGGGAAAGCTGGAGCCTCCCTTGGAATGGAGCATGTAAACCCACTCCCTCTGAATTATTACAATTTTGAAAATAAGGGGCTTCCAGGCAAAGATATGGAAATAGGAATAACAGTTCTTTACTAGGAATATCAAAAATAAAAATGTAGAAGTACAAAAAAGCAAACAAACAAATAAAGAAAACACTGACAAAGTCAGAATACAACCTGAATCCCTGTTGGTCAGGGTGTTGGTAGCAGTGCAATCAAGTCCTCCTACAGTGACAGATGTGGTTCTGCTGGAGCAGAGATGATCCTGTAGAAGGGTGCAGTTTTCTGCTGAAGGTCCAGTGCTGGTGAGATGGGTCTGGTCTTCCTCTGGAAATCCAGTGCAAACAGGCTGTGCTGGTGTTCTGACTCTCAGGTTTTCTCCAGGTAGGAATGCTGGGCTCCTCCCCCTGGGTGGAGCATCTCCCCATGGGATGATGGAATTGTATCAGCCATGCAGTGAGCCTCGATGGCCCATGAACAGCAGATATCCCCTGGAGGGAGGATGGGTCCTGGAAGAGATAAAGAAAACACCTCCCCAGCTGGTTTCAACAGATGGCAATAGAATCCATACTGTTAGTTATATCTTGGAAGACACTACAAAGCAGGGAAGCAGAGCTTCCAGTAATTATACCTCAAAACCTCACAGGCTTCAAATGGCCTGCTAGAACTCCTTCATCAGCAAAAGTCAGGACAAGTAATGAATTAGGTAACAACGAATTGTGCTCAGTTCTCTCAATGTGTTTTGGAAGCCCAAGGTTCTTTCTTATTGATGTGGGGCCAACTGACGTAGTTTTGTCACCTGCTGAGCAAATATTTGTTTTGTGCATTTGCTTTCTCATTTCATATCTAGTGATAAAGTGTGGAGAATTCTCAAAAAGATCCCCTTGCTGTGGCTAAAATAAAAAGCAGAAGAAAAATTACAAATATACTAATCAGGTTAAGGCTTCTTCGATTTCAACTACACAAAGTGTTCCTCTTGACTCACAGTTATCTTGTAAAATATAATTAATTTTTTTAGTCTACATTTTACTCTAAATTTCAGTCACTTACATGACTTGAAATGATGAAAATTATTTTATCTTGTGTGTTTGGTTTGGTTTTTTTAGTTGAAGTGGGTGTATCTTCTATTCATTCTTTTCATGGTGATGACATTAGGCAATATTTGCCACATAATTAAAATTTTACACATTTATCATAATTTTTTTTAATTGAAACTCTTCTGAAGTCAGACGTTTCTCTTGTTTTTTATTCACTGCATAAATGGCTATTCAAACCCATACACATTCTGGAATTCATTTTGATCTTTGCTTTTAAAAAGCAGCAGTCATGAATTCTTTGATGTTTATCGAATTCCTTGCCTAATTGCAAACCTCATTTCTGAGTTTCTTCTCTAATTTGAGCATTAGAAATGAACGTCAGCAGCTTTTCACAGGAGAAATACAAAGAACAAATTACATTTGAGCAGCAGAATATAGCAGCAGCTTGTGATATTAATTTGTATCGTGTACAACAGGCAGGGAACATTTGGGTGAGCAATTGAAAAGAAAATGCTATCTGCAAGATATGTCACAAAACATGATGTCAGATTTCCTGAGGAGCCTGGGAGAAATATCACACCAACACGAAAGAAACAGATTTTTGAATGCCTTGGCCCATGGGAACAAACACTCAAAACTGCAAGTAAAGCATCTGCAATCTGGTTTCTACAAGGCTTAGAATAAAATAGCCATTATTTGTGCCCCACGATGCCTGTGGGATGAAATGTGCTGCTTGTGTAACTGCCCTGGCTTTCCTGCTGCTCTAACAATGCATCCCCGTGTCAAATTGCTGGCATTTATGGATTTATTGCAAGCCCTGGGGAAATACACCACAACTTAATAAGTAGGAAAGTGAAAGAATGTCCAAAGTAATGGGCTAATGATTAGGTCCAAAGGAGTTACAACAATAATTTCCCTCATAATTGGGAGAAGCAATGTGAGCTCGTAAAACAGCAGCAGAGAAGTGCTTTGTTCATTTTATGTTATACATATATATATATGATAATTTTCTGTCTAAAGTGATCCTCAGAATCATGAAAATAATTACATATATGTTCAAAACCCCACTCAAAACCCCAAACAAACAAAAAACAAACAAAAAAAAACAACTCAAAAACCTGTCCCCTCTTCTAGGAGTAGAAATAGAAAATCAGATACAAAGAGATCTTGTAAGAGAAATAAAAAATAAAAACGCACAGGGATCTTAAACGAAAATTTAGTTTATCTCTTATCCTCAGGGATCTGCTAGCTGGAAATTATTCTTAGTAGCTTTTCTTATCTTTGTGTGTATTGAAAATAATTTTTCGCGTTTGTGGTTTCCTCTGGTGTATCTGAAGAGCCTGGCCACAGCCTCACCTGCTGTTGTTTTCTCTAGGCTCAATCACTGCAGTTTCTTCATTTTTTTCCCTTTGGTGCTGTCATGATTTCAGGTGTGGTGTTCAAATCATGGAATCACAGCATGGTTTGGGTTGGAAGAGATGTTAAAGCCAATCCAGTTCCAACCCTGTCCATGGGCAGTCCCATCCAGCCTGGCCTTGGACACTTCCAGGGTTGGGGCAGCTGCAGCTTCTCTGGGCAACAAAATCCAAGTATATTAGTATATCACTATTAATATATTATTTTATATATATATATAAAATATTAGCATTTTGTAGCCTAGGATAAGGTTTGTCCTTCTCCAGAAATGTGATTTTTTTGTTTTACTTTGAGTTTTCTTTGATGGTTTTCACTTTGAAGGTCAATAAATCTGTTTTCAGTGGATTTGCTGTTGAATCAGTTTTTCTTTATTCTGCATGTATAAAGTGGATCACACTGTCTAAATATAAAAAGCAGCACTTGTTTGTAATAAACAGCATCATGGTTCCCATCTTTATTAATAATACTAGGAATTCTATTTATCCTCTCCAGTACTACAACATTTTAGTTTGTCTACAACCCTAAAATCACAGTATCTTATTAATCAGGGTTAGAATACACTCAAGAGAGTTTCAGTGCCATGTGGCTCTGTCTGAACCTTTAACAACCTGAGGAGAGTTTTCCAGCTCTTTCTGAACTCTCTATAGAGCATTTACACCCTCTGGACACTCTGCTAATGCTTTCACATCTTACCACAAGGATGTTCTATATGATAACACAAAAAATATTGTATAAAAGCAAAAACAAAGTGTTCAAAAGGTAAAAATTTGACATCAACAGCTTTTACCCTGAAAATTATTATTGTATCTTGAAAGGAAATTAGACTGGCTTGAAACATTTCTTGTTACTGAATAGGCTCATGTTAGCTCCTAATTTCTTGATTTCCTCTGTGTCCATGTTTATCCTGGGGATGACAATAATTCCTTAGTGCTGAACTTAGACGGTTTAAAGAAGACTTTTTTGTGTGTGGTGTTTTGTTTGTTTGTTTGTGGGGTTTTTTTGGGTTTGGTTTGGGTTTTGTTTTTTAGTTTGGTTGGTTTTTTGTTTTGTTTTTGTTTTTGTTTTTTTTTTTCTTGGAAGTTTTATTCATTCAGGTTTCCATTCTATAGAAGAATCATGATCTCTTTGGGAGTTACTAAAACCAGTTCTCTCCATAAAGGTAATTAAACAATATAAAGTTATATGGGAACTTTTAATACCTCCCACCACACCTGATGCCATATGTTTTAGCTTTCATATTTTCCAGATTCTGTACTGTGTTGGTTTATAACTCTAAACTTCATATAAAATGTTAGCAAGCTCTCCTCACAGTTCACTTAGACAAAACAATCCTTTTCCAGCCCGAGAACCAAGGACACCATTGCAGCTTCAGGCCCAAAAAGTATAAAAACCAGCAAATTGAGGAGAGCAAACTGGAAGGATGGGACTTCAAAACCTGAACCTNTTATAACACTAAACTTCATATAAAATGTTAGCAAGCTCTCCTCACAGTTCACTTAGACAAAACAATCCTTTTCCAGCCCGAGAACCAAGGACACCATTGCAGCTTCAGGCCCAAAAAGTATAAAAAACAGCAAATTGAGGAGAGCAAACTGGAAGGATGGGACTTCAAAACCTGAACCTGTAATTGAGCAATTAATCCCAATATGTAAATGGACCAAAATTGATAAAAGCATGAAATCTCGTGATCTGTTGTTCATCTTGGGTGTAGCCTCGGCCAGGCTCTTGTCCTTTGAAAGCCTTTTTAATAAATATCTACTTTATTCCTTTAACCCTGTCTGGCTTCTGTTCCAGGTGGCATCTCAAGGCATCACACCCACCTGTGTTTCATATCTGGTTTTGTTACCTCTTGCCTTTTCTAGCTTGGTCTTTTTGCTCTGTGCAAGTTTTATCAGTGTATCTGACCAAAGATAACTGTTTTAGCAAAGGCTGAAGCAAAAAAGACATTAAACATTGTGACCTCTTGGCATAAACTGTTGACAACTCCCACTTTATTTTGAAGCATGATGAAAACTTGTTTTTCACTTGCTACTAATGAATCTTAGAGCTGCCAAGAACATGTTTTTGTGGCTCTGGTTAGTTTTCCCTTATATTTTGTATCACCTTTTCTGATTTTTCTGTTCTGATACAGTTGTCTAATTGGAAAAAATAAAAACTTTGTTCTAGCAGTATGTATTAATTCATTTTTAGCTTCAATACATTCAACTAAGGGTGTATGCTAAAGCCATTTGGAAAAGAAACATTTAATAGAAGCATAAAATACCCCAAGGGAAGGGACCCACAAAGATCATCGAGTCCTGGCCCTGCATAGACACCCCAAAAATCCCACCCTGTGCATCCTTGGGAGCTGTGTCCAAACTCTCCTGGAGCTCTGGTGGATTTGAGGCTGTGCCCAATCCCTGGGGAGCCTGGGCAGTGCTCAGGACCCTCTGGGGTAAGAAACTTCCCCTGGTATCCAAAATAAATCTTCTCTGACACAGCTCCAGCCCTTCCCTCAGGTCCTGGAACTGTCACAGGGAGAAGGATTACAGAAGAGATTTTGCTGCTTTTTGGACCCATGCTCTAGCATTTGACCTGGGGGCCTCTGGCTTCTGAACCTCCTCCATTTAAGGAGAGAGCAGGTTTTTTGTTGGTGATTTTGAGTGGCTGAAATTCTGATCATGTTTGTAACGTTCTGTGCCTACAGCAGTCCATAAACAGCTTTCTAACTGAATAAATATGAAAGGCATCAACATGCAAATTAATCTCTCCTCATCCTAAATTGCAATATGGTGCTTTCAAGTTCTGCATTGAGATTTCTTCCCCTCCTGCTCTTCTCCTTCACAATCTTTCCTTTAATTAGACTATTTTTAAAAAAAACAGAAGAGAAATTAAAAATAAATGACGTGTGAAAATGTTGTTTTGTCACATTAATTTCACAGATGGTGGAGGCTCCTTCAACGAATGTGAGTATCAACATTAATCCTATTCTCTTCCTTCTGCTAAATAAGACCTATCCTGAAGGAAAGCCAGTCATATTGGGATAAATATTTACAGTGCACATACAGACAGATTTGTACATTGGGATAAAGTGGTTATTTTTTCCTCCTTCATCATCTTAAATATTAATTATTGGTTATTGCATGGGTCATGGCATTCATTGGGTTTTACTCTTGTCTGCATGCTTTTCTACCCAAGTCATAAAACCATAGAATCACAGGAAGTTTGGGCTAAAAGGAACCTTAAAGATCATCGTGTTCCAACCCTTAAGTCATCCAGCATCCTTCAGTTTATTCTTTAGGGAAACGAGGATGAAACTTAACTCTTGGGGAAATGTTGCATTGGTTTGATAATTCTAATGGGCATGGTGCTATAGGTTGTGTAATTCAGAGCAATTTTTCAAAGAAACTACAGGATAATTTATTAATCATCAGATAGAGTCCAGGGTAAGTTTCCAGTCTCATCCACCGTCCCAACAAAGAAAACTTCCCTCATTTTCTTCCCTGAATTTTTGCACTCAGAAGAGCAGGTATTTCTTTTATGCTGTTGTTTTTTGGTTTTGTTTTTGTTTTTGGGTTTTTTTTTCTTCTTGCAAATCAGATGTCTGGCTTGGTCCTGCTTGCACTGTTTGCAATGCAAAACTGTCCCTTCCCTTTTCCACACACACAGAGAGATACCGACAAATCTGCTCACCAGAAATCCTTGCCAAACTCTACAAACTCTACCAGCCACATAGAACAAGTCATCTGAAATAAATTTCTATAGTGACTTACATAAAGGTTGCATAAATTGTGAAGGTCCTGAACTGGAAGAAAAATAAAAAAAGGCAAGAAGAAAACACAAAATAAGGAAAGAGGGAAAAGGAATCAAACCTCTGCCATTTAAAGGATTTTAATCTCTCAGTGAACTTCTACTTGTTTCCAAGCACACCAAAATTAGGCATTTCTTTACAAAATTCTGTTTATTTAAAATATTTTTATATCATTCAAAAATGAGAGCTAGGTATTTTATTTTCGGAATGAAGGCTCTAATAGGACCAAATTCCTTTCAGCATTGCTAGCAAGCCTAAGGAACCCCCAGCTCACCTACACATTTTAGATCCAACTGCCATATAAAAACCCTTCCCAGCTTTGAACATGACACGTTCAAAGTGGAACATCTGGAACAGGGATGCAAGGCTGTCCTAGGGTGACTTTATGATGCTTGCATCCCCAGTTGTCTGTTCTCTGTGTGCTGTATATTGAGTTCTGAGAGTGAAGCAGGGAAAGAAGAAGTGCCGAGTTTGTTTTGAGGAAACAACATTCAGTCCTCCTCATCCCTTCTCTGATCTGTTCGAAGGCACAGGCAGCAATGGGACAGAAATCTCTTTTGCTTTTAGTTAGTTTAGCTTGCTGATGCAGAGAAGCTTCCTGGACTGCTTTTTTTTCTTTTTTGGGGGACTGTTTAAACCTGCTCTGGAGTGAAAAACCCAGAGGAGCAGCGGGGAGCTCACCCCTCCGGAGCGACAAAGGACTGACCGAGTTGAACTACACCCATGGCAAGGACTTTCTTAATTTGCCACATCACCCCAAAAGGAGAGGTTTTATTGTTTCATATTATTCATTCTTTATGCTAGTGGGCATTTTGTTTGTTAAATAAATAGTTTTTTCCACTTTTCTCTGAGGAAGTTCTTTTCCCAGATTGACTGGGAAGAAGTGTCACAGTAGGAGACAAAAGAACAAGACTGCACTCAGTCGAGTTCAGGCAAGGAAGAAGCATAGTTTTTTTTCCAACTCCATCTTATATAGGTATCTGAAAAATGTCAAGGATTGGACGATGAAGTTGCCACCTCTCCAATCTCATTGGTAAAAATCACAGTCTGTCAATTGACTCCTCCCAGAGGAGAAATATGTAAACAAAGGGAAAACAAGGTACAAAAATATACATGGTTTACATGAAACTACATGAGAAAACTCTACTTAAAGAATAGAAATACCAGAAGGTTAGAAAACTTAGGGTGACAGGTAGGGGCCATTAGGGTTTGCTCCCCAGAGGGACCCTATGCAGGGATTTTCTCCCAAATTTGCCCTAAACCAAGACAAAGTCCTATTTTAGCTCCTGTGTCATTCTCCTGTCTCCCAGTGAAATCCCACTGTCCATGTTGGATACAGTCATGCAGGATGTGCTGGAGATGGAGAGCTGCAGTTGGAAATAGAACCATGGAGCCAGGGAACATGGTGGGGAAGGATTTAGGGCATTATGGAATGGGCTTGTTAAACCCCAGCCCCTCTTGTGTTTGCTAAAATGTGAGAAAACTTACATCCTCCATCTCCAGGCTGAGGGAAGGTCTATCCTGCACAGCACACCCTGCCAGGGGCAGGAAAGATATCAATGATGTGGGAAAAGAGCTGCCTGTCATTTCTGCTGAAAATTATAAGAAAATAATCCCCTGTAAAAGTTGCAAAAACAGTGATGGGGCAACTGGAGGAAAAACATGATGAAAGTCTGGTTTGTTAGGCTGGCATCCCCCACTGCTGAGGCTGATAATTTACAACAGGAGAGCATTGTTATGTGAGAAGAAATAAAGTCAACTCCATTCCCATTCAACTCTGTGAAGGTTTTTACTCTTAAGACATTGGGATTAAGCTACAAGTTGTTGTTTCAGAAGGCTGGTTCCAGTTGTAAGTAAAGTAAACAGGTGCATAACAGGGATCATGGATCTATCAGCTTTGGATACTCCAGTGCCTTGGAAAACCCATTGGATGCTATTTTATTAACATGATTAATGAAATAGTGTGATGCTCACTGATGGGGAACAGTTATGTGAGAATGAACTACAGTGGGTGGAAAGCCTTTCAGAAATTACCCTCCATGTTAATTTAGGGTTCTCCCATCAGTTATTTAATCCACCTTTGCATTGACTTTTAGGGAGAACGCTCCTGGGAACAGCAACATTCAGCCCTATGCTGGTCCAAGGGCTTTTGCAACAAGAACTTTCCTTCAGACTTTTTTTCCCAAACTTCTCCCCTTTTCCAAATGGGAAGTAACATTTTATACACAAAAACCCAAAAGTCATGATGTTACAAGTCTAGTCAAGAAATGAGGTAAAGGTTAAAATAAGAAATTCTTTACACACAGGGTGATGAGGCCCTGGCACAGGGTGCCCAGAGAAGCTGTGGCTGCCCCTGGATCCCTGGAAGTGTCCAAGGCCAGGTTGGATGGGGCTTGGAGCACCCAGGGATAGTGGGAGGTGCCCCTGCCCATGGTCAGGGTTGGAACTGGATGGTCTTTAATGCCTTTTCCAACCCAAACCACTTTGTGATTTTGTGAACAGGGTAATGTTTGAGGTATTTCTCAGATGATTTTTCCAATGACTCTTTCATAGAATACTTTCTTGCGATAGCAGAATTTATATGCAGGTAGGAATAAAAAGGGAAAAAAAAAAGCTTTTCTCCTGTGATTCAGGACAGCAAAAGCCACACACAGATAGGAAGTGAAATAAGGAGAAAACTACACAGCCTTTAGGAAAAAGTAAAATGTAACATGGAGCCCAATTATTTCCAAATACTATCAGGCTTGTTACTGAGGACATTTCGAAGAAGAGTTTCTCAAACATGACAGGAGCTCAGCAGAGGTCTTGATGGGGTCAAGCAATAGCAGCTTTTCAGCTGCAACATATTCAAGCACATACCTGAAAGGATTTTGACAAAAAACTTAGAGAAGCCAGGAAAGTTTCAAAAGTTCATCTTTTATCCCTACTAAAGAAGAGGTTGTTTTCCTCTTCTCTCTTTCTCTTCCCTCCTCCTCCTTCCCCCACACAAATACCTCTGCACAAGGGTGCTTTCTTTATGTTCCCCTTTGTTCAGGAGCCATCAAGACCTGATCCAAGGTCTGTTGAAATGAATGGAAAAAACCCAGAACTTCAGGACCTTTCTCTTCATCATTTGGATGAACTCAGGCAGTGGCACCAGCCCTTGGGAGCAGAGACCATGGCAGGAAATTGGCAACACACGGAGCTCATGCAGAACTCGGTGGAGAAGCGCCCAAACTTCATGAGCCAGATTGTCGCTGAGACATCACAGATGAGCCAGCTCAAAACAGAATTCTGAAGGGCTTTTCTTCTCTTCAGAGCTGTATCTTACTCAGGCTGAACTGGAGGAAAGAGAGAGGGGGATTTCTGAGAGGGTTGGTCTGAAGGATGAACTGAAAAACTGAATTGGCCTAATTCTGGAACTTGAAATATGACCCAGATGAATCTGTAAAATTTCAGTCCTAGGGGTGAAGTTAAATGTCATAAAATATGTAGAACTACCAAACCTCATTACCTCCTCCATACTTTTTCCTTAGATCTCCCAACTACCAACCTAAAATTGCTGACAGCCTCCATCTTGAGGATTGTTTGGGTAACAAAAGGCTGAGAAGAGAAATATAAAGACTTCTTTAAAGCTGAGAGAATATGTGAGTCAGGTTAAGATAATGTCCTGTTCCTATATCAAATAGTGTTTCAGCTTTCTGATGCTGCTAAGACTGAAGAGGTCAGAACAGTATACTAAAAATCAGAATAATTTTCTTGTAAGACACAAGGATTTAATGAAAACTGAGTAGCATGATTTAAAGGAATGAGTCACTGAGTTGTAAGAATTTAACAAGGAAAAGAATTATAATTTATAATAATTTATAATTTATAATAATTTAAAAATAAATTTAAAAAATCTTTGTCAACAAAATTATTAATATTTTGAGAAACAGAATGCCACAATTATCAAGATGACATAAAAATTGTAGAAAAACACTTCTAGGAAAATTTAGTAAGCTCCCACATTAATCATTGAATCACAGAATGGTTTGGGTTGGAAAGGACCTTAAACATCGTCTGGATTCCACATCATTCCATGGGGTGGGATGCCACCCACAAGATCAATTAATAACTGAATAATTAATATAATAATAACAATTAATAAAACCAATCACATTTAAATACGTGTTTGTGTATTAAAGAACTTCTCCTGGCTGCATGGTTATCTTTTCCTTGCAGACTGCATTTGGGAAGAGGCAGTCACATGAGATGGATGGTAACTGGCATTGGGTATAGAAGGTGTTTCATGACATTTTATGAGCCATGTCTCAGATTTCCATGGGAATTTAATACCCAGATACTATAAAATAAACTACAATAAAAAGCAATGTGCATTTTGTGTCTGCAGCTGGCAGTCAAACTTGAGGTCAAGCTCACCTGATGGACCTTTGCAGGTGGGAAATGAAAAAGAAAAACCAGCACATAAAAGCCCAGCTGCAGCATGGACTTAGTGCTTTAACACGGTGCACCTGCCCAGTTTACATAAAAATTTACTTAGTTTGACTAAAATTTGAGCACCACTAGAGTCTAATCCACTTAAAAAAAAAAAAAAAAAGAAGAAGAAGAAAAAAAGGCAGGATTTTGTGGCTGCATCTGTACAAAAAAACGAGCTTAAAACTCTAGAATTTTGGCTCAGGAAAGACTAAAGTTTCTGTGTTTCTATGCTCAGGCCATAAATGATAGGATGTTGCCATTTTTTGGGTCAGCAATGTTCTTATCCCAACTTACTGCTCCTTCAGCTTATGTCAAAATCTTTAACTGGTGTAGGAGCAATTCTGGGAAATCCACACTAATGGGAGCCTCTCATATGTACACACCATCTGAAAACCTTCATTTTTCCTTTCCCATCAGGTCTCTTTAGAGACAAGTGGCATTTTAGCCGTCTTTTCTAGCAGCCTCTCTGTGTCAAAGTTTTCAGACGTGGCGCTTGTTCTGTTTGTTGGTCTATAAAAATAAAATAAAAGTAGTTTTGTGGAGCTCAATGAAGAAGCAATGGAGGTGTTGGAGATTCCTGGATTTAGTTCTCTCAGCAAGCTCAGGGAGGGAGTGAAGTGCTGTGATCTCTGTGCTGAATGAATGCTGGGCCCTCATTCACAAACACAACCAAAACCTCTCAATTTTTGCCCATTTTCTCAGAGTTTTTTAGACTCTCCAAGCATGATTATTTCCTACAATATGTCAAATATATTCAGACAGTAATAAATAAGGGTCACAGAGAAAGATGGATTTTTACTCTGCTTCTCATGGGAAAATCCACCAGGCTGTGTTCCTTGTTAGTGGATGGGGAATCTCATGTTCATAACTCAAATTTGTGAACTCTCCTCCATATATTGGAAGAAATACAATATTGATTATATGTTGCAACTAGAGAGGCAAAAAAAGTAGAGTCCTGTTATAACAGGTGTATCAGAACTTCACATGATGGATGGGACTCAACCCTAATATTTATAATATATACTAGACCGAGGCATGCTTTGTAGGACAATTGACTTCCTAAACCTGCTTTAGGTCAAGTAATGCACTTTTTCACTATATTTATATTGATTCAGAAACTGTTAAGAAAGCAGGAATGTCTTCTTCCCTTCTCAGTAGTTCTAACAAAAGTAGTTGGAATTATGAGCTCCAGAACCAAAAGTTCCCAATTTTCAGTGAATCGGAATTTTATAGACACTGACCTTGAGCAAAGACCACATATGGATCTTCCTGATTTTTTCAGCTAACTCTAAAAAAAAATTCTACAATTTGTTTCTGCATGGATTCAGTTTTGAGTATTTCTCATCTGCCCATAAGCAGTGAGTGTCTTATAAAATCTCAAATAATGGGAATGGGAAATATCCCATTTTGTATGCTAATCTTGCTTGATTAGAAATGATTAACCCTGTCTGGTTCTAACAATTATTTAAGGGAGCTTAAAGATCAACCTTGCTAAAGAGATTATAAACCTTTAAGATGGCTGAGGCCTCTTAAACCACCCTTTGCCCCTCTGCCAAAGGAGATATTGGCAGTATAATCTAAAAAAAGGCAAAAGTCCATGAAAAGATCTCTCAGAAACTCTGATGGTCTCTGATGGAGGGCAAATGTACCATGTTCAGAGTGGAGAGACCCTAAATGATGTTTCCTCAAACAGAAGAAACAATCTCTGCCTTAGCCTGAGATACCTTGAAGAGCAGATAAAAGCTGAACAAAGGAAAACCTTTCTGCCTGAGACTGAAAACAACACTTACACTTAGAAACAAACCCAGGAGATATTTGGTGGTGGTGCTAAACTGGCACTTGGACTTGATCTCGAGGGTCTTTTCCAACCTTTATGATGGCATGATTCTATGACTCTGTGTGGTAAAGTTCTGTCCAGGGAGTCCTCCCAGAGAGAAGAGATTTGTCCCCTTTTATAAAGATGGCTGGGCATGTATTTCATCCTTGAGCTGCTTCATTTTCCCATGAGGCTTCCACAAAACCAAACAAACTGATGACCTTTTAATTTTTTCTCCCTTGTTTCATACAATAGGTGTTTGCTCGTGTTTTATTGGTGGAATTTTAGAAATGCAAATCTATCCATTTTTGGGTAGACCTTTCCCATGCTTTTCAATGGAATAAGAACATAACACACGACGAACCTTGGGGAGAGATGAGAGCAGCATTTCAAAATTGTGCAAAAAACTTGCTTTTGTAGGAAGAAGGTAAAAAAATGAGAAGATTATTTCTTTATAATGAGCAAACAAACAAATGAAAGCCTATTTTTATAGAAAGTGTTAAAAATGCAATAGCTATTGCCACGAAAAGCATGAGTGGCTTATTTCTGCCATCCCATGCTAGCTCCTTCCCCTATGGAAGGATTCATGGTGATTCTTGGGTTATATCACCTATTTCTTGTCTCTCACTCACAGCTCTTTTCTCCCACAGTCTTTTGGGGAGAAAAGAAAATCTTCAAGGAGGCACCTCCTTAGCAGTTTATCTGCTCCCCTCAGAATTCCAACATTAAGGAAGATGAGGGATGTAAGAAGCCTCAGCTGAGTTTATTTTATCTTCATGATGCAGCCTGAAGCCTCAACCCCCCCGAGCTGGTGCTCCTGAAGCTGGCAGCAAACACCAAGCAAGGCCTTTTGTTTGCTGAATGTATCCATCAGAAGATTATTGCGCTTGGCCAAGCTGCTTCCCTTTCTCTTTGCTGGAAGCATCAAGCCCAGGAAGCCTCTGCTCCACTCGAGAGGCATTTTGTGTTTAGTTAAGCAAACATTTGTGTAATTGCAGGATTAGTTCTGGAGGGGGATGTTGCTCAGATGGATGAGGAGGAGTGATGCTCTGGAGAAGTGGCATTTGTTACCAGGCATGCTTCTATTGCTGATATTTTATTTTGTTGGTTGTTTTGGGTTTTTTTTTTAGTAATCATTGCCCACTTTCCCATTCATACTCCACAGCCCACTGGAGATTGCAGGTCATACAAAGAGAGGCCCGAGCCCCACTGCACTCCGCCACCAAGTGCAATTCCCTCTTAGGTCAATACTGTGCTAAGAGCAAAAATCAATATCTTACTCCCTTGATCTACAGCAGAACAGAGACAAATTTCTTTTCCCTGTCCATTGTACTCTACAGAGCTCCTTATTGATCTGAATTCCCAGTGCCAGTCCACTTATTTCACATGCCTTGTTCAGAAGCTGCTTTCAAGAAAAGCCCTTTCTTGTGCTAACCTACTGTAATGATAAAAACAACACATGTGGAGGGAGAAAAAACTGCCTTGAAGCTGGGTGGCAGTGCTGGATTTGGGATCTTTGGGTTGAACTGAAGCCATTTCCATGGAGTGCAGCTGGGTGCATCCCTGCTGTGCAATATCCAGGGTGGGAATGTGAGGATGGTGAGAGCACAGCCTTGCTGGTGAGCCAGTCTGCCTCAGCTCATTCACCTGGTGACTCCTGGAAAGATTCTCACACTGACTGCTGTGTGATGAACTTAATGCTGTCTATAGGAAGTTGCTTTAAGTATTTCTGTATCCTCTGTTCTCAGGCTAAGAGGTAGGAACATGTTTTATCCTGGCAGAGAAATTCCCTATTATCACCTTTCCAGTTCTCATCTCATCCTTCCAACAATAATCCTGCAGCCAGGGAGCTTGGTGCTGCAACCAAGACAACAATGAAATTAATTCTTTTTTTCCAAGAAAACTACAGCTGTACTTTGTATAAGCAGGTAGGAATGTGCAGAAAGGGGTTTACACAGTGACAGTGAAAATATTTTGCTTTTCTGTATGGGATCCTGAAATCCTTTAAACATATTGATAAACAAAATTTCAAATGGGTAAGTCAGAAACAACATTACTTTGATTTCAGAGCTAGAGATGCTAAAGCACAAAGGCGTTAAATATTAGTCAATGTCTATTTCCAGGGACAAGCTGGAAAGAGATTAAAAATGTCCCAACATCAAGGTAAGGTTTTATGCCCCAGCAAAATTTTAATTTTCAATGTCTTTATGTACAGAATGATATAAAGGCTTATTTTGATTAAAAATTCTATTAAATTAAATTGTTGTGGATAAATACTGGGTGTTTTTATTGACTTCTCAGGTAATACTTTTTAAACATTTTTGTTTCGCTTTGCACTGCTCAAATTGTTTTTCCTTATTCAGTACATGAAATGTTTGTGAATTATTCAGTGGAATTTTTTTTTATTCTTCATTAGCTTGGGACTATTTTTATTCCTCAGTGCTTGGGACTGAGCTTTCTACATTTCAGCTAATGCTTTCAAAGTGAAATGCCTGAAACTGGGCAGTGAAATCCATATTGAAGCAGATAATACAGCATTACAATTTGAGAATGTTTGCTTTAGGTACCATACAAATCTCCTTGCTGGTTTCTAATTTATAGACACCTTTCCAAATCAGATTCTCTTTAGCTGGCAGGGACTAAGAGCAGAAGCTCTGCTGGAAAACATCTTTCAGCTTTCCAATATCCTATTTTCCCCTTGGAATGCTGTGGAAATTTTAAATGCTTTGTAGGGATTAGGGTGAAATCAATGATTTACGTGAGACATGACTCTTTTTTAAAAGTATTCATGAATATTAATAAATCACCGAACTGAATCACATATCATGTATTAGTGTTCATCTGCAGAGTTTCTCATTTTTACATCTCTTTTTTTTGGTTGAATACCAGCAATATAAATTACATTGCTATAATGTGATATAGGTTCCCTCTGTAGCTGTCACATATCCAAAGGTGCTCCATGGAAAAAGCTTTAGGATTAAACAACCCTCTCCTCATCAGTGGGTGCCCATCCATCTCCAGTGACCCCACAGGTCCTGGTGTTGACTTTGGCACTAAATTTTGCAGTAATTTTTCACCCCTTGCTGAAAGTTTCAGTGAGCTGTTGTTAGCCAGGGGCAGCTGAGTCCCACATGGATTTGTAGAATCCCAGAACTCTTCAGGCTGGAAAAGCTTTTTCCTGGACCCAACTAATCTTTCCACAGACTACAGAATCCACCCCAGGGCACCAGACTCGCTCTTCAAGCTGCCAAATGTTTCCAGTAGCTCAGGTGATTGGAAATCTCCTCAATGCTCCAGGGTGAGCACAGTGATTAGAATCTTCTTTTTCCCTCTCTGGAAATGAAGCTTCCTCCCAAAGGAAGTGCAGACAATCGTGCAGTGGACTGAGCTCTGAAAATATGTCGAGAAAAAAGCATAAGGACATGAATTCAGTGTGTTTGGCATTGAAATCGGACTGACTGCTGCTTTCACATCAAGGTGAATTGTACTGAATGCTTGTCATGTTTGAATACAGTTATACAATATATAGAAAATAGAGAATTTTTTTTAAAAATCCTATTTTGACATTTAAAGCATCTGCTTAATGCTACAGTGATTGTGATTAAGCTAATTACTGTTGCAAATAGTCAGGAGTCAATGGCTTGCACTGCCAAATCAAAATCTCAGTTTCAGGGAATTCACAACATCCATTGGTTTGTCACCGAGTTTTCACAGGGAAGGAGATGCTGCCATGGAGAGCAGCATTGGCATTTGTCCTGACACTGAAGAACTTCCCTTGGGAATCCCAATCTGAACTCTAAGGTTGGTGCTGATTATTTGGGGTTCTGAATGCAGTATTTAATCTTCCTCATGTCCTCAGGTTGAAGTGGACAGGCTGAGAAGTAATTTCCTTTGCCCAGGACTCTCCTGAATAAATTAGAAAGACAGGCTGGGCCCTGTTGATTGCAAGAAGGTCCCAACAACAAACCCTCATGTCCACGCTCAGCCCTGCTGCAATCAGAGTTTTCACTAGTGTGGGTTACACTGCATTGCAGGTCACAGCACAAATTTAATTAAATCCTGATAAAATCGATTTGCAGTTCTTCTACTGCTTAAGTTGAGAAGAGAAAACTACTGAGACAGGCGCCCAGCTGGAAAAAGTTCTCAAGTATAAAATTACAGCTGCAGTTTTAAATGTTCTTCTAATTTGGGATGCGGGAAATGTTGATGGGCTGACCCCAGGCTGTGCAGGACAGGGGAGTTCTGCTGTCAGAAGTGGAATTTTGTTCCCTTCTGCCAGCTGAGGTCCATCCTTTCCTCACACAGATCACGCAGAATTTGTTTTTTTAGGACAGCAACACTGGCTACTGACTTTAATCCCAGCACCCAACCTCCCCCTTGTCTGCCATATTAAAATTCAACACAATTAGTGGTGACTCAATGTTGTTTCTGTCTCCAGTGGCAATGTGACATCCTTTGGGACGTCCAAAAATTATCACTCTGGCATAAGGCACCCACCATTTACATTACAGGAAAAGTCTTGTGACCACAACTGGGATTTGAAAGGACAATATTTAATTTCAAGGGGAACCAGACAACATTTCAAAACGAGGCTCTCAGCACAGCTGAGATGTAGGAGATGTTAAAAAGCAAGTTGTCCCTGGTTTCTGGAGCAGGGAGCAGGCACTCAGGGGATCCAGCTGTCACAGCAGCTGGCTGGGTGACCCGAGATATTTGAATTCCTGGTCTTGCTCCAGTGTGGTTTCAGAAGGGACCAGCTGGATGTGATGGAGCAAGAACCGTGGGTGCTGTCAGCTCCAGGGGCAGAGAGCACCCAAGCTGTCATTTAGTGCTGGCTGAGCATCCCAGGGAGATCCTTCCCGACCCTCCTGCGGCTGGAAGGGGACAGCCTCATTTTCGGGAAGCTCTCCATCTCCTACAAGGGATGCATCCCGTCTGTAACACCTTGCCCGTGCTTATTTTCCTTTCCGTTCACTCCCTGGCCGTTTGGTCTGCTCTGCCTGGTCCTCACCCTGTCAGAGCATCATCCTTTCCTTCCTGAAGGCAGATCCCGACTCCGTGGATCCCGGCTCGCCTCCCACCTGGAATGCTGATGGAGAGCTCACAGCGGTGCCTCTGCCGCGGTGCCCTCCTGGTGACAGGGACAAATCGATGGATGCGCACCGGAGCGGCAGCTCCCCAGCTTCAGATGTTTCCATGACAGCCAAAAAAGCTCTCCGGACATGCTTCTACCACCCTCTTGTGTTGGCTGGCTATAAGAACAGGATTTATTCGGTTTTACACTTGTTCTGCGTTTCGGTGATGTCCCAGTTGATATCTAACGCCAGTCTTCCTCCTGGACATCCTTCACAGAGCACAAAAGAACTGGAAAAGAGGATAAACCCTTTGTGAGGGTGAGATTTCTCAGTAATTTTGTTGCAGACAGTGGTTTGATCAGTCAGTGAAGCAAAACGATGCTTTTAAAAAACTTTTTCATTTTGGTAGCCTGCGTTGACTTTATGGTCCTTGATAAAATTGATTCAACTCACAGAAAACACACTTGACCCTGGAAGAAACACTCATTAGAATATGCAAGCTCTAAAAGCATTTATTGAACATCACTCTGTAAATAATGCACAAGGTATTAATTCACAACCCCTTTTCCTGGCACTTCACTGACAGGCTCTCCAAGTTTTGATGGAGAGGACTTCATGGGATCTGAGGAGCTCTTCCAGTTCTCCTCACTTCTTCTGTGGTGGGCAGGTTGCCCAAGTCATTCTCTTCCTTTGGTTTCCTGGGCAAGGAAGAGATCTTTCAAATAATCATGGATTCTGATACTGCCAGCATAATTTCTTCTTATTGATTTTTTTTTTTTTTTTAACTCTGGTTCTGGCAGGTTGAGGCTTTCTAGGGCTATCCAACAGACTGACAGCTCTGAAAGACCAAAGCTGAATGCACCCTTTAATTCTCTGTCATCTTAAATGAAATTTTAAGCTCACCTTTACAAGGTTTTACAAATTATGGCAGATTTTTTTTTTCCTTGCTTTGTCTGTGTTGCAATCCCCAGCTCTATAAAATGACCAGGAGAAGATCAGTCTGGGTTTGTTTTGCTGTGGATGTGGATGGCAGATGGTGAAATTACAGGGGGGAGGGAGGACAAAGAAAGATCTCACACATATTTTTAAGGCAGATTGCTGAAATCCACAGTTTCCCTGCACTGTTACAGCAGTGATGTTATAATGATAAAGCCTCTGAGCTCCTGTTATAAATTGCACCCCATTAGAACTAATTCCATTTTTTTTTTCCAAAGCAGAAAATGGGAAAACACTGTTTAAAAAGCCCTCAGCTCCAGTCTGTGCTGCTGTGGTGCCACAAAAATGTTTTCCCACCTCCTCAGCCCCTTGCTCAGGGTGCTGTGGGGGTGTCAGGACCAGGGTGTGAAACCCAGTAAATTTGGGGATTCAGCAGGAAAGTCCCTGGCACATTTTGTTTATAGAGAACTAAGAACACTCCTGGTTGCTTCTAGATAAAAAAAAAAAAAGTAAATCTCAGGACTGAAATATCAGTATGGGTGTTTTTATTGAGGCCTGTCAGTGAAAAAAGGGCATTTTCAGCTGGCTGGGAGCTTGGTGCAGAACTCTGTGCTGCATACACACACATCTACACACATACAAGTAAAAAGTTAGGTGGTAAAAATTCAGATAAAATTAATATCTCGTGGCATGGCTGTTGCTGCTGTTGCCGTGGTAACCAAGCATGACAATGTGTCAGACAAGTTAATTTTAGAGAAAGTAAACTGTTTTTTAAAACTGTAGGAGAAACAGATGGATTTTGTCTTACAATGGACTTTTAAATGCTCTCTCTTTGGAAATACGCACAGGCAGACCAAATAAATACACATTCACATCCCAACAGCTTGCTGAACTGAAAAGGCTTTCCAGATGTTTTGGGACCCTCTTTATTAAACACATCTCGCTTGCTAAAGTATTTTCCTGCACCTCCCTGAACTGATGTGTGGGCCAGTTGAGAAGAAGATTTGATTTATTTTTGCTGGTTTTCTGCTGGGTTGCTTGGCCTCCATTCTAAGCACCCTTTGTGAGAACTTCAAACCTCTCCATTTCTCCCCACTTTTATTTTTCTCTGTGAAGGGCTGATTTAACCATACAGTGAGTTTCTTTTTTGGTGTCTGCTCCTCTGCTGTTAATTTAATATCATCCAGCCTGCTTCCGCCAGAATACCCTGAATTTTCAAAGAAAATGTGCCACACAGAATGCAAGATAACTCTTTTGGGGATCTAGGTATGATGACTAAAAATGAATTAATCACTGGACTAGAAAATGGTGGTTGCTAAGGCACCAGCGGTCACAACCTGATTATATGCAGGATAAATGGAGGACAGGCCTAAGCAGCAATATTTTCACTTAGTCATTCAACAGGGTGATTTCCCAATGCTGAAGAAAATGATGAGCCAACAGAGGCAGGAATAAAAAAATAGGGATGGAAAAATCAGATTTTTTTTTAGCATACAGATTCAAAGTCCAAAAGACCGACCAAGTCAAGATCAAATAAGAATAAACTGAACACTCATCTAAGTGAGAGAAAGAAAAACAGAAATTGAAAAAAACACCAAGCCAAAATAAAAATGAGGAAAACTTAAAAACTTTAAGAAATTAAAATAAAGGGCTGCTTCTATGACAAAAAAATTCTGAGATTAACTGACAAAAGAAGCTGATGACATGAGAATAGAAGCCACTGTAAGCAGTTTCACTGAAAATTTAAGATCTATTTAGAGCAAAAGAATTGTTAATAGTAGTAAAAACCTTTGCAGGAGACAAGGATAAGCATTATGAACAACATCACAGAATCTCAAGAGTGCTCCCCAAACACTTCCATCCTGGAAAATTACAAGAGGCTATTCCGTACTTTTAGTGATGACAGTGCTGTTTATAAGTGGAATAAAGAACCAAACCTACCAAAGTCCCCCTTTTTCATGCTCAGCCAGTTCAGACAACTTTCAGGAGACACTGATGGATCTGGCAGAGGAGCAGCTGATAAGTTGCTGTGAATGTTAATAAATCATCTCACTGCACTGAAATTCCAGAAGATGGAGGGACAATATGGGAGATAATATTGAGTGAGGCTGGACACCCTGCATTTGTCACTCCCACACGAAATAATGGAAAACCTTATATGAGATTCCCTTGGTAAAGGCTGTAAATATAATTAATGTCAATCAAAAGTGTGTCTGGAAAATGGGCCTTGTCAGAGAACCTCAAGTTTGCTCTTTATATTACTGTTTTGCCTGGAAAATCTAGTGCTAAATGTAGCAGTCTTTCCTAAAATATTCGCCTTTATATTGCACAAGTCCCCAGCTAAAAATAAAACACTACAAAATACCAATACACCCTCCTGTGGCTTCCCACCCCTAAGGGGAAGGGAGCAGCCAAGATCTGCACATGCCCACGGCTGAAAAGGAGCAACAATTGTCAGAGGGTCTGCAAAAACTTAAAAGTTTTATCAGTAAATCATACATTTGGCATGGAAAATTTTTATCAGGTAGTCTCTTCCAATATAAACACACAGGGGTGGATTTTGGATGGGGAAAAGTGAAGGAAAGAGAAAGGAAAGAGAAAGGAAAAGAAAGAGAAAGGAAAGAGAAAGGAAAGGCAAGAGAAAGGCAAGGCAATGGCAATGGCAATGGCAATGGCAATGGCAAGGCAAGGGAAAGGAAAGAGAAAGGAAAGGAAAAGGAAAAAGAAAAGGAAAAGGAAAAGGAAAAGGAAGGAAAGGGGAAAAGGGAAGGGGAAAGGGGAAAAGGGAAAGGGAAAGGAAAAGGGAAAGAAAAAGGGAAAGGAAAAGGAAAAGTATTACATGAGTGAAACTCAGGTAACCATGATGTGTGGAGGTCAGAGTGTGTCACAGCATCACAGAATGCTTTGGACTGGAAACCTTCTCAAAATTCACCTGGTTCCAACCCCAAAGGAGAATTCCAATATTTGCAGTAGTTCCAATCCCCAGTGGTTGGAATTAGATGGATTAATTGCAGTTATATGCTATATGTATTGCTAGTTAGACATACATATGCCATACCATAGTTCTATGCTTTAATTGCAGTCTGACCCCACCCCTCCCAGCCTGAAGCTCCTCAAATACAAATATTCTTTCACACCTACCCAGTAAGTCCAAAAATTCTGCCTGACTTGTTACAGCAATGATTCTGCAAAAAAAGAGAAATTAGAGCCCTGCATAAGTAGTGTTAAATGAGCTGTTGCTCAAAGCAGTGGTACAAGATAGAGACAGAAAATGAGATGATTTGGGGTTGGCACCTCCCTTTTTGGACAATACTGCCTGGATGCCCGATGGCCCAAGGAGAATTTCCAAGCAGTTATGACCAGTGTGATTTTAAACTGTGCTCTCAGGGTATTTATAATAGAGTGCCCCAACACTGCTGGCATCTCCCATGGGATGCTGTAACCAGACCAAGCTTCTCACCAGCAGCACTCAGTGACTCCCAGGATCAAGCTTGTGTTTCTCATCAGGAGAAAAACTCACCCTACCATTGAAGCCCACATTCTCTCTTGCTTAATTTCTTCCAGTTATTCTTAATTGTGCCCTCAGGAGTAGAGCTCTGTGAATAATTGATTTTTTTGTTTTGTTTTGTTTTGTTGCCAAACTGAGGGGAGGGGAATTATTCAAGGTTGATTGGAAAGGAAACACATTTGGTTTTTGTCACCATATAAAAAGTCCTTCTCCCTGACATTTTTTGGGTCAAACAAAACAGTTCAAAAACACAAAAGTGTTCTGTGAACAGTAAAGGGTAACTACATGAAATCTTAAAGTGTCATTTGAAATGTGATAAAGTCAAAACGTGGCATTTAAAAACAGTGAACTGAGAGGTTTCAAATGCAGCAGTGTGGAGCAAGGTGTCAGATACAGATCTGAGTCAATCAAAATTGATGGGAATCTTCATTTCCACTCTCCACATGCATTTTCTAGTGAGCTCTTTTCCCCATTTTCCTCCACAGCTCACCCAGTTTTGCTATGATTTGACTCAAAGAACCCTGCCTTTGGTATTGGTTTGGCATTCAGCTTACAGACAGGTAGATTTATGCCCCTTTCCTGAGCTCTCCTTTAGCCAAGCTCTACCTCATTAGTTCTGCTCTTCTCTCAGCAGTCAGTCTCTTCTTCTTACTAATCATTTTTCTCTTTGTCTTTATCTCCAATTTATCCTTTACCTCTAATTTATCAATATGCGCCTGGGCAGGTGTTAACAATTGAATCCTGTGCTAACCTGCAAGGCTGATTTTCACAGATAGCTGAGTTTTGCTATTTTTCCTGCAATTTTTTTTTCTTCTTTCTTTGTCAATCTCTTGAAACACATTTCAAACTGGTAAAGGTCTCTTTAGCCTTTTTTTTTCTTTTTTTTTTTTTTTTCCTAGGAAAAATTGTAGGTACTTCATTTGTAGGTTTGGAAAAACCTGCACCCAGAGTGCTCCTGCACCTTTCTATACTTCATATTTTATGGTTATTTTACATTACTGTGTTCACAAAAATACCTGTTTCTTGCCCAATTCAAATATTCCTCAAATTTGCCTGAGGCAAAACCTTAATGCTCATGCTTGGTTCTTCCAAGGATTACTTAGGAACACCTGTCTGCATGGATGCCTGAGGCTGCAATAAAGCCAAACCTGTCTGGATGAAATATTGCAGGGAAAAAAACATTGGAGGATCACCAAATTAGAAAAAGGGAAGAGGAAGGAAAAAAAAGCTACCAACGTTTTCCAGCACATTGAAATGTCAGCTTTAACTCTCTCCTTCATGCCCATCTCCAGGCAGAATGATTTGATAAACAATGAGGGATGGCTGAGGATTGCTGGCTGGGGAGAGGGATGAGAAACCAATGCACGTTTTCATAACTCACCCTGGCAGAGCAATGTTTGCTGTCCCTCAAGGTGATCCAACACCAGATCCTGCTGCCAGGCTTTGGTCCTTTCAGAACCACACAGAGGCTGATGATGAAAGTGCTCCACATGCCAGGATTCTCCTGACTTTTTTCATTAAGGAATGTGTTATTCCTGCTCACCTGTTTGTTCAGCACATATGCTTCACTGATTTATGTTGTATGAACACACCTTGGCTGTGTCCTCCAAACCTCATTACTGCCTGCTGGATATCCGTTTCAATTGGAGTTTTATTCATAAATGCAAATCTGCAAACGTTGTTAATTGTGTGTCACGCATCAGAGTGATTACAACTGCATCTCCTCTGTTTTGACATAATGTGTATTTCGTATTTTGCAAACCCACCAGCCTAGAAAATTCATAATAACTTTTCATTCATACAGAAGCAAATGCTTCCCATTGTTTCTAGAGCTGGTCAACACCTCCCAAGAAAGAAGACACCCTGCATTTAACAGGAATGAACTATAGTCCTGTATAAAAGCAGCAAAAAAGTATTTAATTTCTAACAGCAATCAGAAAATATTCCCTTGTTTAGGAAATAAAATGCAGCAGCACATTCATTTGTTTTGCTTTGTCTGCAAAGAATTGATGCTCCCAAGGTTTGCAACCGTTATGTAATATTAGATAAAGAGTAAATTACAAGATCCAATTAAAAGTAGGAATAAAATGTCAAGATTTGTTCGATGGCGTGTTTCTGGTCTTCATTTTAATACCTTTCTTTGTCGTTTCACCTCTCCCATTCCTCTCATGTTATGGTTTTCTCCCTTGACCTATCATAATTTACCATTTCTAATTCTCACCTCCTTTCCTCAGGATTGCCCTTGTTCCAGCTATAAAGTGAGCACAAAGAAAAGTAAGAAATTCAAATTTCCACTTGTTCCAGATGAGAGTGAAGTTCCCTCTGGTGGCCATGAGAGTGCAAATCTGGCAACCCAAAATGCTGCCAAATCCCTTTTTCCAGTGTTCCAGACCCCTTACAATGAGCCTGGAGTGCCAGGATTATTTCTTCACCTGGGAATTGGAGCTTGAACCTGGCACAAGGGTGTGCAATTAAAACCCTGGTGATTTTTTTAATTCTCACCAGCTGGATAGATTGTTCAGCAGGGAATAAGCACAAGCACTGGCTGGTTTCTCACATGGAGCCTGCTGATCTGCTTTGTGAAGTCTGGATTCAGAGATGTTTCTCCCCATGTGGGTATCCTTGGTGGCACAGCACAGAAAAGGAGACACTTTACCTTCTACAAGCATCTAAGTGTTTTATTCTGGTGGGAAAGCAGTTGGTGCTCTCCACTGCTGTTGCTTTTGGTACTTAAATAATAAATCTTTTTTTGATTTCTGTGTCCCTGTTGTCTTGGCAAAAGGGTTTTGTGGAGCTGTGCCTTTCTGGGTAGCCTTGTGGAGCAGATTTCCCTCACCAACATTAGCAGAGTTTCTTGCTTCATAACCATTCAGGGCTGAAGAGAAAGGGATTCAGGGCAGATACCCAGCTGCCTCCCCACTACAATTTGCACAGTCTCTTCCCATTAAATGAATTGTTGCTGTACCACAAGTCATGACCTTGCCCTTCGCTCAAATAATCTGCCTTTAATTGGCCTCCTTGCTCATAGGTAAGTGAAGATGTCACTCAGTTAAAAGGTGGAAAGAGGATTGTCCACCATGTGGTTTTGAGAGACATAAAAAATGCAGTAGTAAATCTCCAGTTAGGTCAAGCTGTTCCCTATCCTCTACAGAAATACCCACCAGTGGCTGAAAGGCTCCAATTTAAAGCTGAGTGTTCTGTGTTTAATAATTAAATAGAAAAAAAATAGACATGATTTCTAAAAATTCACCTGTAGACACAAAGTTTGACTTTGTCGCTGTTTCCACACAACAGCTGCCAGTTCAAATTCCAAAATTCAAGGAATGAGTTTGCTTTTTTCTTAGCTCAAATTGTCTACATGTGCTTTGAAATGAATCTCTTTTTTTTTCTTTTGGTTATTTCTCTGAGGTTTTTCTCCTGTAGCTCCTTTCCAAGCTTGCCTTGGTGCTTTGTGGATAACAGACATCTAAATCTGACACATTATTTCAAGCAGTGCTCCAGACAGAACAGGAAGATGTAGAAGAATGGTACAAGAACCCTTTTTTTCAACAGATCTGCTGTGAAATAATCCAGGGAGAAAAAAAAGGGACAAAAAGGGAAAAAATAAAGAGGGTTCTATTACTGCTCAGAGAAGGCACTTGAGCCAGATAGATCTGCATGTAATTCATCAGGACATTTGAAATGTTCCTCTTGCTATTTTCTCTAATAAATACTTTATTTGGTGATTTATGGTAGATATCTTGTATCTTGCTGTTACAAACCTGTGGAGATTTGACAGTAATTAATCATGATGAAGAGCCTTGCTTCTCAGGAAGGAAGAACATGCAATTCTGCAGGCTGTTAGTCAATAAAGAAACACTTTTCAGGGATTCCTAATTGACTACCTTCATCACCAATTTACACACAGAAAACTTCTGCTAAGGATACCTTGAAGGGGAGATAGACAAACCAGAATGAAACAGAACTTACACACAAAATAAGATTCTTGTGATGAATTCCTCAAACCACTTCCCCTCATGGCAGTGGGGTTTTGATGTTTGAATTTATAAATAAAATAAGGTTAGGAGATCTGTGAACTTGTTGTAAATCTCCACCAGGCTGGGGATAATTTAAGAAATCTTTAAGGAAAAATGCCAGTGTATAGCAAGGAGGCCTATAAATATATCACGGTGGTTTTAAAATATGTTGACTCCATAACTGTGAAATGCCCTGTTGCACAGATAAAACTCTAGGCTGAGTGAAGAGTAGAACATGAAAATTTATCCTGGGAACAGTCATCCTCCTGATGAAAAGGTCTGTGCAGAATTTCACGAGTGATGGGATGAACCCAGGGAGGCAGGGATCAAGAAAGATGTTCCCACACAGATGGATCTGTGAGACTGCAGAAGATCCTCACAAGGAAAATGAGAGAAATCCCATTGCTGAACATACTTAAAATTAGGCTGGGTACAGCAGCTGTTATGTATCTCTAGCACTGCAATAAAAAATAATAGGAAGAAATCACCCTGGCACAGCTGGGGACATAAATAACAGTGTTCAGCTCACAAACAGCTCAGAGGGCTACTGGAATATTCCAAACATGCTCCATGGGCTCACAGCGAGGGATGCACTGCAGGGACAAATCCAGGAAGGAGCTGGACTCCACATGTTGGGAAATCTGTTCTCTTTGGGTGCCTGTGGCCTTGACACCTTGACAGAGAAGAGGTACCTTTATTTTCAGCCTTGCACTTTGTTCCAGTGGCTCCTTAACCTGTGTCTCCAGCACCTACAACATTGATTCCTCTTTGTATGAGGTAACAAACAACTTGATCCTGCAGCCTGTTGCTCCCTTCCCCACCTTCTAAACCCTTGGAAATGTTTGTGCTGTCCAGAAATGCTTTGTCTTGTCACCTGTGAGTCTTAGAACTAAAATATTTCTTCTTTGGCTCCCATGTTTTTTCTATTGTTATGTGTTCCTAAAAGATCATAAGACTGACAAAACCAACTATCTTAAGCCTCTGATTTTTCAGGATAGCCACAAGTCATCCAGGAGGGGATTCAGCTGCTTCTTGCAGGATATAATATCTGATTTCCGTGGCCTAGGCCTCCAGACCTCCAGGAAAAGGTCAGAACACATAATCAGCTCAATTGGTTATGGCATTATGTCGAGATGATGGTTTTCTGTACAAGGCTTAGTCCAGCTCTGGGAAAGACACTTTTATATCTGCTTTTCTTGTGCAGAGGGGAGAAATTCAAGTTGTCTGGATGTGGGAAAATAACATCTGGTTTTCAGCTGGTGGTGAGGGTTGGCCAGGTTTGTGTGAAACATCTCAGCAGCTCTGCTGTTCCTCCTGCCCCTCTGTTCAGAGCTTGGCATTTTACATCAGTGAAGGTGATGCTACATGGCTTAAACTGAGGTGATGGAGTGAAAATTGGGCTTTCAAGCTTAACACCATTTCTTCTATTCCAATGTTCATAAAAACCGATTTTATCCTCAAGATTGCACTGGAGAAGTACTAAAAAAACCAATGAAAAGTTGAAAAGGTGAATCCTTTGAGTTAAAAATCACCAGCAGAATTACTGTCAAGGTAGAGCAAGCTCTGTAGGTAGGACTAACAGCCTTCCCTTAACTCCACACAGGAAAACAATCTTTAACATAATGATCTGGAAAGAGCTCTTTGGAAGCAATTGAGGATATGGATGTTTAGCTCTCTTAGGAAAGACAACCTACAGAAACCTTCAGTGGAAAATGTCTGAAACAGAGATCTGAGCACAGCAAATATTGTGGGGCATGGTGGGGTGCAGGCAGAGGTCACACTGCAGGTCCATTGCAAGGCAGAGTTAATTTCTGCATCGGTGCTGCTGATTTTTTCTGGGGTTTTTAAATCATTCCCTTGTGCAAACACAGACACTCCCGAGCAGTGTTGTTGCAGCATTGGTGTGGAAATGCTGCCTGCAGGCACGGAGGCTCTCCAGGCTGGCAGGTGAACCCTTGATCCATCTTTCAGCCCCAGGATGGCTCACTGGAGCCTCACTCACCCTAAATCCTGCCAGCCCTGTGGATTACCCATGCTCTGCCCAGCTACCCAAGGGAATAGGAGTGGGAGGGTATTGAATTCCTTGAAGAGCCAGATGTATTTAGCTCTGTGAGGGTTCAATACCTCTGAGGGTGTCCAGCACCTCACAGAAAAAGGCTTAAAGAATTTAGCAAGACAGCACAGTCGAGTGTGTCTTGAAAAAGCAAAGAGGTTTTAATAAAAGAAGAAAATAATACAAAAACAAAAGAACAAAGCCACACAGAGTGTAAGGACACGTCCCACACACCTGCTACAACACCCTGAAAACGCACTGAGAATCCTAACCCTCTTCTTGAGGGGTGTCCTAATGGCTTCACACCACAATTATCATCCTTTTTCACCTTTTCTGGATAATCTACCCTCAGTTTGTGTCTGAACAGTGAAAACTTCTGGCAAAATGAATGAGGAGCTGTTCCTTTACCTTGCAGCATACAACTCTGTCCTTGAGCACAGGGTTTGGAATCCAGGTGATGAGAAAAGACAAGCACTTGATCTGCTCTGCTTCCTGCAGGTGCTCTGATAACAGAGCTGGCTTGTAAATACAAAGTGGAAACAACATACTGTGCAGTGGAAAACTGGAATGACTCTCTGCCAAGCTCTGCAAAGAAAGTTCCTTCTTCTGAGAGAACAGAAAATGTTTGTCAGTCCTAAATAGGAACGATTTCCCTGCAAAAAATGCTCTGAGGAATGGGGGAAATTAAACCGTTGCCTTCTGCCTTTTCCTCCATGCAGAATCTGATGGTATTTTAGCTCAGGATGCTGCTTTTTGAGAATCCATGTTTGGAATCCCTTGCTCTGATGTGCATCACAAACAGAACTGCCCATGGAGCTGTTCCAGATCCCTGGATGCTGCTCTGCCAGTCTAGGAGCTGCTCTCCTGCAGTGCATCCTCCTCTGCATCCACATTATTTTGCTACAACAGGTGTTTACAGCAACACAGAAGCAAATATTTGCCTTTACCCCTTTCTTTCTGATTTTTTTTAACCACAAAGAAAAAACATAAATAATTTCCAATTATTTGGCTTTCGCATATATACATTTTCACCAATATTTTGTGATTTTGCCTCAAAGCCTTCTAGAGTGTTTAAAAATGTTTGAGTCTATACAGTGTGCCCTGGCTGGGGTGGAGTTAATTGTCGTCCCAGTAGCTGGCATGGTGCTGTGTTTTGGGTTCAGTGGGAGGCTGAACACACAGACTTTTAGCTGCTGCTGAGCAGGGCTTGCACTGAGTCAAGCACTTTTCTGCTACTCCCACTGCCCTGCCAGAGCTGGCTGGGGGCACAAGAAGCTGTGAGGGGACACAGCCAGGGCAGGCTGATCCAAAGGAATATTCCAGACCATGTGGCATCATGGGGTGTTTTTATAAACTGGGGAGAGCTGGCCTGGGACCTCTGGTTGGGAACTGGCTGAGCATCAGTCTGCGGGTGGTGAGGAACTGTGTTGTGCGTCACTAGTTTAGATTATTTACTTATTTATTATTATTGTTGTTGTTATTATTATTATTGTTGTTATTACAGTTATTATTTTCCCTTTCTTTTTCTGTCCTGTTATACCATCATTATCTCACCCCACAAATTTCTCTTTCTTCCCGATTCTCTCCTCCACCCCAGTGCTGGGAGGGAGTGTGTGAGCAGTAGGACACAGAGCTAACAAGGAAGCCAAATTTCTGACCTCCCTTTTCATTAATGTGTTCAACTCTAGCCTATTCTACCTCACACAGAGAGGGAAAGCTCAGTTCCACACAACCTCTGCATGGCTCGAGGGGAACGAGTTTCAGCTACCTCAGCTAAATGTCAGAGAGGCTGAGCCAAGGTCCACCAACCTCAACGAGAGCCTTTTTTTTCCCTTGATTTCAGTGCTCTTTAGATGGGGAATTAAGCCTACCTGCTAGAAGCAAAAGTAAATTTTCAAATCCTTCTTCAAACCCGTCACAGGGGAGGAGCAAAACTCCAGAGCATGTTAATGAGGATCGAGTGCACTTGGAAAAGCTGTTTATGTTGGACTCTGCTCTCTCCAGACATCTCATACTTTCTGTAAGACATTCCTTTTCATTTCCATCTTCAGCTGCAGCTCACTTGTAATATCTGAGGCCTTTTGCCCCTTGCTCCACTTTTTATGTTCCCATTTCAAAGACAAACTCTGTCTGCACCTTTTATATATGAAAGGTCACAGTCAAAGTCTGAAAGTTGGCCTGTAAATTCCTTCTGGTGGAAGGTGGTTCTTTGTTAGGGCTAAGATAGAGAAATAACGAGTTCTGTGATTTGGGAACCACTTACAGAGCATCTTTGGGACTTTCACAGAATTCTGGAGTCTGTAACACAGCCATGTGTAGGACAAAACAAGGACAAATTAAATTGAGGGCTGGATGATTGTGAGGGGTAGAAAAAAGTCATCTTCCTCAGCTGTCATAAACACCTCAAACCCACAGACACTTAAAGGTTTTTTAAATCTGAAAATTTTCTAAACATGCCAATTCTCTGTTCATGTTTGTGACCAAATCACTTCTCTGGAGGAGAAAAGCATTGTTGCCAGTACCTGTTTCACATTTAATTTTCATCTGAATCCCCAAATTACTTGTCAACATTCTTTTTCTGACTCTGCCTGGGGGCCTGAGTGATTTACATGAAACACCCAGGAGAGTGTGCTGAATCCAGGTCTGGGAGTTGTTCTCCTGGAGCAGGAAGGCAGAGAGCAGTCTCACAGGGCTGCAGTGTGAATAGCAGATCAAAGCACTTGAGCAGAAAAAAAGAACCCTACAAATAACCCCCTTGAACCCAAAATTGAATTGCTGCAGCACTTCTCCGGGTTCAATTTCATTTCCTGCTCGAAGGGACTCAAACTTTCATCTCCTCTGAGAACACTCTCAAACCACCAGGGTATAAGTGGAGAAACACAGCAGAGTAAGAAAGGATACATTAGTAATTCTTCTCACTCAGCCTTGCCTTTATTGAGAAAAGAGCCCAAAATTATCAGGGGGTATTTTCCTGAGGTGTTGAAATACTTTTTTTTAAGTGCTGCACTGCCCTGTAGTCCCAAAGAAAACTCAGATTTCACAAAAAAATTAAGATCTGTAAGGAATCACAGAATATCAGAATGGTTTGGGTTGGAAGAGACCTTCAAGATCGTCTCATTCCACCCCCCTTGCCATGGACACACACCTTCCACTATCCCAGGTTGCTCCAAGCTCCATCCAACCTGGCCTTGAAAAATGAGTGGCTGCTCTTTCTGAGGTTTCGCAGCACAGAAAATCTGCCAGAATTCTGTGATATCACAAGGATTCAGTGAAAGCTTCAATCACCCTGTCCAGCACCCAGATCTGGTATTTGTAGGACAAGATGTAGTGGTTTTAATTTGAAAGAGGGCAGATTTAAATTAGCTAATGAGAAGAAATTCCTCCCTGTGAGGGTGGGGAGCCCTGGCACAGATTGCCCAGAGAAGCTGTGGATGCCCCATCCCAGGAGTGTCCAGGGCCAGGTTGGATGAGCTTGCCCCGATATTATTATTTTGGAGTTGGCATCTGGCCTGAGGGGCATTTTATCTATCTACACTAACTTTAAACCCCTTTTCACAGCCAAACCAGCAAATATGAGCTCAGCATGCTTGAGAGTTGGGCCACGTGGGAAGAGAGAAAAGCTGGGGCCGTGTGGGAAGAAAGAAGAGTATTTCTGGAGATGACCTGTAACACAGAGAGGCTTCTTCTGTCCTGGACCCCAACCCCATTCAGCTGTCATTGAATTTCTTGAAGAGCCAGATGTATTTAGCTCTGTGAGGGTTCAACACCTCTGAGGGTGTCCAGCACCCCACAGAAAAAGGCTTAAAGAATTTAGTGACACGGCATGGTCAAATGTGTGTCTTGAAAAAGCAAAAAGGTTTTAATAAAAGAAGAAAATAATACAAACCCAAAGAACAAAGCCAAGCACAGTGTAGGGACAGGTCCCACACACCTGCTACAACACCTCAAGATTGCTCTGAGAAGCTTCCTGCTTTTCCTTAAGTATTGGATGATTTAGGTGGTTTTTTTGGCAAACAACCCAATAGAGAATAGCTACTTTTTTGAGGAACAGGTAAACAGACCTAAATCAGTGTTTGTGTTCTGGCTCCAAGCCAATTACTATCGGGAGAGCATAGAAACTTCTGGTGTTCTTCCCTTAAAGGTTTTTGGGATGAGCTTTAAACCTTCCCTATATGGAAACATCTGTTTGGGTGTGGAAATGCATTCCTACAATGCACCTGGCTGTTCAAGAACCATCTAGGCCAGAGGATGAGGCAAAAGACTGTCCACAGGTCTAAAGTAAATTGCCAGTGTGCTGCTATCCTCACTGCTCGCACCAGAGTAAAGTGCTGGGCTTAAATTTTTGCGGGGTGAAGGATTGCTCAGATATAGTTTCCCTGAATTTTTTAATTCCATTGCATGGAGAACTAAATGAAAATGTGCTTTAAGCAGAAAAAAGTATGATCTGATGAGTAATTCCTGCTACAAAATGAGAAAGCAATAGCTGTTCCCACTCTGGTGTTTTGCTCTGTGGGTTTCCTCTACAGGGCAGAATTAAACCCCCAGCAGTTCCACCTAATGATGATAGCCACAAAATAAATTTCTTCAGACTGGCACTTGCAATTACATCCAGCTGAAGGTCTGACATGGTTAATGAAACCATGGAAAAAAGCAGTTGTCTAAATCCCAAACCACACAAACACACATTGATGGCATCAGAGGGAAATGAACCAAATTCCTGGTAGGACACACAAAGAGATAAACACCAACACACACGTATTTTCCACAGTGGTTTGATAAAGTGATAAAGGAGATTTGAATTCTTCAGAAATTCTGCACAGATATTTGAAAATGAATGAAATGGTGTTTGTGATGTCAGCCATCGTGAGAAAAACAAAATTGAACAAAATTGGCAGAAAAAACTTAACAGGGAGGCAAAATTGATCAAGGAGGTATTTTTATCCTCAGAAAGCAATGGGATATGTGTAAGGCCATGGCTGTGTGGAATTATTAGATGAAGAAGTAATAATACACTCAATAATCCCACAATGCTATGGATCCAGCACAAAGCCTATTAAAGTCTATGCAAATGTTTCCATTATACCCTGTGGCCTCCCCGCTGATCCACGAGAAAATCTGATTACAAGTTCACGAAAAATAAATATTCCCTCTCCCAAAAGTAGCTTATTCATAGAATCATAGAATAATAAATGCTGGAAAAGCCCTCAAAGATCTTCGAGTCCAACCATTCCCTCAGCACTGCCAAGGCCACCACTGATCCATGTGCCCCAGTGTGACAGTTCTGGCTTCTTTTTCTCTTCCAAGATTGGGATTAATACATGAGAGTCTCAGTTCCAGTTTGGATTTAGATGTTTATTATTTCTTATTTATTTACAGACTCATGAGCTGTGAGCTCTAACGGGCAAGTTAAAGAAATGAGGTAAAATGGAGAGCTTCTAACTCTTTCTAAGGTTATTTAAGCAATAATTACCCAATAACGAGGTGACATCTATATTATTTATATTTCTGACCCCATAAAGACCACCCAATGTGGACCTTTTTCACACAATTACAGCAAACCACCCAAACCCTTGAAGAAGAAGTAAGAAGAAGAACATGAAGAAGGACCCAGACAAGACCCAAAGTCCTCCATCTTGACTCACATGTATTGCTGTATACTAAAATCTTAACTCTAAGTTTTTCACCCTGTGAGATCACACAATACTGTTCAAACTACACACCCACCACCCCAGTGCCATCACTCAACTCTGGAAGCCTGTTCCAAGGCCTCAGGCCAAATGTGGTCCTTGCTGAAGGCCAGCACATTTTAATACAGAAAGCCTGAAATTTTCAGCCTCCAGGGTTCCAACACCCAAGTGCCACATTTACAATTCTTTTGAACATTTCCAGCAACAGTGATTCCACGACTTCCCTGGGCAAACTGTTTCATCTGAATTTGCCCTATTTGAGCACATGCATTGGAAAACGTAATTCCAGGGCTGGCATAAGCCAGGATTTGAATGGATCTGACTGAGATATGTTGGCAAAGTGCTCTACACCACAACTTCGAATTTAACTTGTGCAGTTGAAGGTAAAAAATCATTAGCTGTTGACAAATAACTGTAGGCCTACATGAAAATGAGCTCAGGGGTCTCAGTGCAACTCCTACATCATAATCTGCTAATAATTCTTGCACCTTCCTGGTCTCCAAGCACCTTGTAATCTTTATAATGGGTTTATAATACTTTTGTGAGACGGAGAGGGGCTATTTCATTCATCTTCACAGGTGGAGAGGATGGCTTATGCTAATAGGTCTCCACAAATCAAGGGATGGCTCTGGAAAAGGCTCTGGGAGCAGCATCTAATCCTTGTATAATTTGTGCCTGGTTTTTCCTGTACATGACAGAGGAACTCCAACAGACTAAACCATGAGATGCAGACAACATAAAGTAGAAAATGTGCAGATCTGTGGGTTTAGATGCCCCTTATGTTCAATTGTAATTTTTTCCTTGGGTTTCATCTTCATTTGAACACCACAGAACCCACCAGTGCTCACAGAGGACAAAATCCAGCTTCTTCCAAGAAATTCCCAGGGAGTTTCCTGGAATCAAAGCTGACTTTCCAGTTAAAGAAATTGTGGCAACCCCATGTCCTTTTTGCCTGGGTGACTTTGCTGGATGCTTGCTCAGCTGTCAATCTGAAGGTGCTCATAATTTTAATTATGAATAAAGGAGTAAGGGAAGTTCTCTCTGCCATGTTCCCAGCATCACTGCTCTGCCTGACAGGAGCCTGGAGAAATTCAGTGTGTCTGTGTCAGCCCTGTGCACTGAGACAGCAGCAAGAGCAGACTTGACAAACCAGCAGGCTGACATTATCAAGGCAAAGAAGACTCAAGGACAAATTTACCACCTTGGAATATTCAAGGTCAGGCTGGATGGGGCTTGGATGAATCCAGTTTAGTGGAATATGTCACTTCCCATGGCAGGGGGGTGGAACCAGAAAAACTTTGAGGTCCTTTTCTACCTGAACTGTTCAATGATTCCACATTTTTTTTGCAATATTTCAATTTTTTCTTCATCTTATTTTATTTTTTACAGTATTTTTCTACTTCACGAAACAGTGCAAAAGTCCCTGGAAAGCAGCATCATGGTCTCTCCCACTTGTTGCTGCTTATGGATCTATTGATTGAACTGTTCATACAGAGAGATTAATTGTTTTTCACTCTCTGAATGAAGATCAGGAGAAATCTGTTGTCTAATGTTAACAGGAGCAAGAACAATGATGTTTTTATTGGGATAACCATGTCCTGGGAACACTTCCAGAAAGAAAATCCTTTGAAGAAAGTCACATCAGGGGGAAATTCTATTTGTATTTTCTGTGCTATTCAAGGCAAGACTCCGAAGGCAGGGAAGAGTGATTTACCAATTTATCAGTGGTACTTGAAATCACACAGAATCCCTGCTTGGCTGCAGCAGAATGATGCCTTGTTCCATCTCTGGACCCTCCTACCTTGCACTCAAACAGAGCCTTTCAGCAACTTCACCTGCTAAAAGTGGGGTTTGGGTTAACTCCAAGGTCTGAGCCTACCAAGGGGTCATTTCTGACCTCGTGCAACCAGCATCTCTCAGTGTTATTTTACAGATTGTGCACCTGACATCTGGTCTGACCAAGGGTGGCCAGTTTGTGCATATTTTATGCTGCAGTGCTGTCAAATCCTAATGAGAAGTGACAGGATTCCTCTATATCATTTCTATTACTGTTTCTTTCTTCCAGCCCTAGTCCCATCCCATTTTTTCCTTCACCCTGAGCTTTGTTAGCCTCTCTTGTCTCTGTGCTGTACCTGTTATTTTGAGTTATGCCCATCCTCTGTAATTGCTTCTGAAAGGCTGAAGGTAAACACAGAAGAGCAGACTGATAAACAAATGCTGTGAGGAAGCCAAGTATAATAAAAGATAGCAGCATGGAGCAATATTTGGGAGTAGGATGTAATTTTAAAGGTCAATAATGCGCCAAGGAAATTCTGCCTGGAGCACAACTCTCATTGATAAGAGAGAGCTGCTATCTTAGCATTGCTTGGCTGCTAAATGAGTTTAACAATCCACCTCTGAGTTTATCTTCCTAGCTCCCATTGCTTTTCTTTCTTTCTTTCTTTCTTTCTTTCTTTCTTTCTTTCTTTCTTTCTCTCTCTCTCTCTCTCTCTCTCTTTCTCTCTTCTCTCTCTCATTCGCTCTCATTTTCTCTTTCTCTTTCTCTTTCTCTTTCTTTCTCTCTCTCTCTCACTTTCTCTCTTTCTTCCCTTCTTCCTTCCTTCCTTCCTTCCTTCCTTCCTTCCTTCCTTCTTCTCCTTCCTTTTCTCTTTTCCTCTCTCTCTCCATCTTTTCCCTTCTCTCTCTCTTTCTTTCTTTCTCTGTACCAGACTTAACACGGCCTAGAGTTTCCCTTAGAAAATCTTGAGACACATCTCTAGTACTTATTAAAATAATTTCTCATGTCAGGCCTTCTGCAGGAAGCACTCGTGGGCTCAGTACTGTAATAAATGAGAGCAGGTTTTTAATTTCCAGGTTGTGCTGCCTGTTGGATAAAGATCTGTATCACCACAGCTCGAGTTTCCACTGTCTCTGTCTCTCTCTGATCTCAGAACAAGCTGTTCTGACTTTCTGTGTTCCCATTGTGGCAGGTTCAGCTGAAACCTTGCACTGAAATGGTCACACAGAAACCAGTTTCTCCCTAGGGGGTTTTGAGTCCCACAGGGATATTACCAACAATCCTGAAAGCAAGTAAAAACATGAATTTGAGAGAACACAGTGGCTTTTTAAATGTTGCATTGCATTGTAGTGAGTGCTAAACTTTTCAGAAAGTGAAGCCCCTGACTTACAGAGTTATATTTGGCCAAATTTTTCAGCAGTCAGTAAGGATTTCTGTATTCTTTGTTTCTAAGCTGACATCAATTTTGTAAGGCAGGTGCTCAAATCCCTATTTTTGCCATTGAGCTGTTCCAATTATATCTTGGAAATCACAGATTGCTGCTCCAAATTTGGCATCAAACACCCTGATACATAGCATGACTTAGAGGAAATTTACAGTTTGACCTAAACTTGTTAAATTTGCAAAATTTTAACGCTTTAAAATTTAAAAATCTCAGGTTTGAAATTTGAACTTAAAAGTCCAGTGGAAATACAAGTAATGAGAGACAATAATCTTGATACATGCAAGGTTTGCTGTCTGCTGTCCTGGTGTCTGTCTGTCTGCATGGACAAACTCCCACACTGAAAAACGGGAATAAAAGATGGTTTAGAAGAGCAGGCTCTGCCTCTCTCCCTTGTGTGGTCCAGTGCAGCTTGATTATCACCATGGAACCACAAATTATCTGGCATTGGAAGGGATCCATGAGGTTCATCAAGTGCAGCTCCTGGCCCTGCACAGGACACCCGAACAACCCCAAAACCCATCAATCCCACCCTGTGCCTGAGAGCACTGAGGTGTTTGTAGGGTATCCTGTTCAGAACCTGTGGTGTTTTGGGGAGGAAGTGATTTTTTCAAGAAGGTTATAGCCAAACCAATCAGTGACCAGGCATGAAAATTTCTCCAAGAGAAAAAGAGTAAATGATTATGGTAAACACTTAAACCACGACACTAATTTTGGAAAACAGAAATTGGCGAGCGTGGAACCTCTACAGTCCCATATGAAACCCATTAATCTTTGTATTTAGAAATGACAGCACAAGTTGTTGGGCAGTGAGGAATAACCTGTGGGATTTTATCCATGTGGTTATACAAATGCTCCTCCTGTGCCCTGTGCAGTCCAGGATGGAGCAACTGGAAGCAGAACCTCTCCAGCAGATCTTTGTCAGGCTCAATGTTTACAGATCCCAGATAAATCACAGTGGTTTTCTTGCCCCAGTTGCAAAAAATAATGGGAAATGATTTGTGGCTTTGACATTTATAGACTTCTGGGCTATAATAACACATATTTTTGGAGACACAGTCCTGTGGCAGACTGTTCTATGGGCAAGGCCCACAGCACGAGGTTGTGGATGGTCACATGCAGATACATCTGGGGTTGAACAGGGCAGCTTGTGCTCCCCTCCCAGCTCTGTAGGACAGGCCCAACATCCCTCACACAGCAGCACATGCCAGGGTTTTGATCCATGTGAAATGGGTGCTGCCCATGAGCTGATCTGTTTGATTATCCATAAGACAAAATCAGCAGAATCTGCAGCTCTGTGGGAAGAATTGGGCATGGTGGGGGGTAAATGTCTTTTTAATGAAGACTTAAGGCAGAATTCTGATCCAATTTTTAAAAAATCCCTCCATAAAAGATTAAACCAAACCCTGTTATTATTACAAAGTTTGAGCACAAATGCTACAACTCTCCTAGGGGAGATTTGTGAGATTTTTCCCTCACACAGGGCTGGGATGTCTCTGAGCCTCTTCTCTTCAGTCTTCCCCAACTTTATTTCTGAAAAAGAAGACCAGGAAGAGACTGTATGTGCAATATACAGCTCTTTCCACATTTGACAGAGAAATGCAAAAGGCAATTAATACCATTAGCTGCAATTAATAGTGCTTAAAGAACAATGACCAGGAGGCAGCCACTTAAGGATCTCAACACAAGCTGCTGATTTTAACAAAGAAGGACCATTTTCTGGTATTACCTAATTATGGGTTGCTCTAGGTACTTTCCCTCTTTCCTTACAATGCAACATCTACCACAAGGAGGAGGAAAGCCTTTCATTTTTCCCCATCTGGAGCTCTAATATTAATGCTCAACCACTACTAATAGGCTAATGTTAAACTTTGGCAGTTTTCAATTATCCTCATATTGAAGCTAAAATATTCCAGTGCATGCATCTTATTGCCTGACCAACTTCATTTCATAGTTCCATTTTTAGTTCAATAAAATTCAGCAGAACCCCCTCTGGCTTTATTCGTATTGTTTTTTCCCTCTGTTAGTTTCCAAGTAATGTGAATGTGGATGTGACTAAAAGCACTGAATTATCACTCACTGCCAGCTCCCTGACAGCCACCAGTTGGGTTCTCAGTCCATCTCAGCTGCACAATAAAACACACTGGTTTGAACAGCTTTTGGGGTGGATTGCTGCATAATTCAGTTTGGCTAAGGATATTCCAGCTATTTGTAAGAGGCTGGGAATTAAACCAGCATCTTATGCTTGTTCAGGGTGTCCTTGTAGGATGCATCCCTCTGAAAGGATTGGATTCCTTCATTTCTGTAATATTTCATGGTATAAAATCATTGCTGTTGAATCCAAACTGTCAGTGCCCCAAACTTTCCACCCAAAGTTCCAATTTACAACTTCCTCTATCCCAGGCTACTCCAAGCCCTGTCCAGGCTGGCCTTGGACACTTCCAGGGATCCAGGGACAGCCACATCTTCTCTGGGCACCCTGTGCCAGGGCCTCATCACCTTCACAGGGAAGAGCTATCTGCTTTTAATTAATTAAATGCTCTAAAGCAACCTGCCTTGCATCAGTCAATGTTCATATTTTTCTTGTTTTTAGATCAACCCTTTCACTTTAATCAGGTCCTGCCCCCAGGGGATGGCTGGGCACTGAACAGGCTCCCCATGGCAGTGGTGACAGCACCAAGCCTGACAGAGTTCAAGGAGTTCATCTGGACAAGGCTCTCAGGCACAGGGTGGGATTGCTGGGGTTGTCCTTTGCAGGAGCAGGAGTCAGGATCAATGATCTTTGTGAGATCCTTCCAACTCAGTATTCTGTGGTTCTGTGATTAAAATCATTATTCAGGCTTGTTTCTGGCCATGATTTGTTCTACCTCTTCCTAAGACAGGACTATTTATCTTCTTTCATTGTCATTCTGAATAAACAAACTTAACAGCTTTAATAGTTACTGGCAGTTTAAATTGGCCTGAACACGGTCACATCTCTAAAAAGTAGCCAAATACTCCTTTTCCTTCTCCTCAGATGTGTTTCTTATCTCTCTTAACTGTTTGAGGCCAGGCTGAAACAAACCTGTGCCTTGCTATTGAGTCTGAGAGCCCTCAGTTTGACTGTCATTACATCACATTTTCAAAATATAATGGCATTCACATGTCTTTACCACAGGCACCCTTTGTCACCCTTTATCACCCTTCATGACCATTCTCTCTCCTCTCTGCACCAGTTCCCAAACCTAAAGAAAGATAAAAAGAGCAGGACTCAACCAACACAAGGAGCAGCTGCCCATGACAGCACTGCAGAACCTGCAGCTCAGGGGAGGGGATTTGGTCCTTCTGCTGCCACACCCAGATATTTCTGCCCTTTTCACTGCCTCAGTCTGGCTTCCACCACACAGCTTTGCTGCCTTTTTGTCAGGAATCTGCCCACTGAGGCTCTTTGTCACCCTGTGCCAAGGACCCTTTTACTCCCTAAAGACTCTTCCTTCTCCTTTTCTCACTGACCTTCCCTTCTCCCTGTCCAACAGAATGAAAACTCGAGCATTTCCTTGCTGTATTTACAGTGCTATAAAAGATATCTTGCTGAGAGACATCCATCCCCTGGTAGGATTCTGTTTAGGGTAATGGGAATCCATTGTGCAGGAATACAACCCTCTGATTTTTATCTCGTGCCCTTGTCTTCCCTTTGTGTCTCCCAGCACTTTAATTAAGCTGCAATTTGGAAGCTCTGTGAGACAGGGATGTATCTGTCTTTTGTCCCATAAAGTAGTTTATGGAATGTCATAAAGACAGAAATTTTGCAGATCAATCTGCTGGCGTGTCACCAGTACGCTGGAGGTGAGGTAAGAGGGAGCTCAGGAAATGCAGATCTCAGTGAAATCTGGGTTTGTTGGGATTTGTTAATATCTCTCAAACCCAGAGTGTTCAGTTCACACCCATCTGAAGGACTCTCTAGGACAGAGCTGGGCAGACTTTGAAAACATATTTTCATTCCTTCCTTATTAATTCCATCAGTGGCACAGTGCTATTCTCAACAGCAGCTATGATTAGGTTTATCCCACATTAATCCAGGAAGGGGAAACTAACATTAAAAATGTACTAACTTTCTCTTGAGATGGTAAGGAATGAATTTCATAAGGAATAAGCCAGTTGGAGGGAGGAAGCAATATAGGAAGGGATATTTTAGCCTAAAGGAAGAGCTTTAGAAAATGTTTAAGACTACATGGGGATAGCAATCTACTGGAAAGGGATAAATGCAGAAAAAACAGTTCTGAATTAGGAATTTATTCAGACTAATGGCTTTTACATGACATTTGACAGAAAAACTAACAATTCCGATATACAAATTTTTTTGCATTCTTATAGGAAAATCTTGATTTTTTTTCTTGAGCTTGAGACAATTCAAGGGTGCAGCAAATCCAACCAACACCACCTCCAAAAAGCTGCTGAGAGGAGACAAAATCTCCCTCACCTTTCTTCTATTTGGATTTTTTGATTTCCACCACAGCACAACCCCAGTAGTGTGACATTCTGCTGTGAGAAAAGGAAACAGAAAACAAACACAGGAGGCAGCAAAAATCTGTGCATAATCACCCCTGCACTGGGCATTTAATTTATCACCTGGGATATCTCTGCATGAAAGCCACCATGATTCAACCCTACCTGCTCTGAGAGCCAAGTAAATCTCTCCTGGACAGAGAGCAGACCCAAAGCTACTGATGTCTTGAAGGCAAGATTTAAGTTCTGTTACAGAAAAGGGAAGGGAATGTTGATTTTCTGATCATCTTTGGTTCCATAATACTTTTACAGTTTCCTTATCACACAACTAAAGCTGTCTCATAGGGTTTCTTTTGCCTGATCTGTTGTGAATATTTATATATTCTCTCTGTTATATTAGCCTTGACTCACAATATATCAATATATCAGAATTTCTTGGCCTTTCTTGAATGACATTTAGCACAGTGTAGAAATAACAGGAATTTTTGAAAATTATAGTCACCTCTATGTCCTCTGGTTTTTTGGGATCCTTTTCTCCAAAACTCTCTCTTTCCTTTCCAAAACTATCTGCCCCATTGGGTGCTACTGAATAGGCACTGAAAGCAATTATAAAAAGTTTTATTAATCTCGCTCGAAAGAGTCACAGGCAATGGGAGTGTGGGCAAAAGGGAGGTGAAATTCAGGTTGCAGAAGTGAGATTGCAGCAATTAAAAAGCAGGGGAGGGCACAAAGAAATGGATCTCCAAAGAAAAGGAGGAAAGGACACCTTTAAAATTAGTTAGCAATTTACAAGTGCCTCCAACACCTCTGGTAGAATTAAACATGTTTACTCGTTTCCTCAGCATGTGCGTGTTCTGGGGACTGACACATTAATTAATATTAAATATCTAGCCCATGGTCTGCCTCAGCTTTCAAGGCACATTATAAATATTGGCAAGAAAGATCATTAAAAACAACACAGATCGAATGTTCAGCTTGATTTGTAGAAATTGCCTGGTAGCAAAGGTGCTGTGAAGATGAATGAGTTTGTTAAAAGGGGAGAAGATTTCAATTATCAATTTGTAAGGAAACAAAGAGCTCCTTCCTCCTTCTGCAATTTGGCCACAAACACACACAGAGCAGAGGGGGAAAAAATCCCCAAGTTTCTCTAATTACAATGAGAGACTCACAGGATACTGAAAAATAGCATCTGGTTAGTTCTGCCTCTTGACAGGAATTTTTGAAGGGCTGGACCACAACTACCAACAATTTCTCAGGCTCCTCTATCATCTTTTCTCACCTGCTGCTCTCTGCTCCACCACACACTGACCTGTTTGTACCTCTTGCACCTTCTCTGATGGGCAGCACGAAATCCAACAGTGGGATGCAGTAAACCTGCAATTTTCCTTCCCTGGGGCAATGTATAATTAGAGCCCTTTTGGTTCAGGATATTTTAAATTGGGTAAAAAGACATTTGAAACATTGAAAAGGGTATTTTCAGACCAACTGGTAGACTTAGAAGAATTTGTACTTCTGACAGAAGGGGGGAATCTGTAAAGCCAGATGTTTTTACATCTCTGATCTTATTTTGAAGATCTTCAGTTTCATAAGGCTGAAAGTTATTTAGACTCAGAGTCATGGAATTAGTGCATCAGAGAATCAGAGAAAAGCTGACTTTGAGAGGGACCTCTGGAGGTCCTGTTGTCCAACTTCCCTGCTCAGGCAAGGTGACCTAGAGCCAGTTGTCCATGACTGGGTTGGAATGAGATGGTCTTTGTGGTCCCTTCCAGCACAAACCATCCCATGACTCTTTAATTTTATGATTCTTTAATTTTATCATTCTTTAATTTTATGATTCTATGCTCGTAAACTGTGGGGAACTATCTTTGTTTCAATTATTATTACAGAGATTTCATATAACAAGCTCTCTAACATCTTGTAAGTAACACTGATCAAAAATGTTGTCATTTTAAGACAGACCAAAACTCCTTGTTTAAGAAAAAAATTAAAACCTCCACACTATTATTCTTTTCATTTATGTGTCATTCCTTACAAACTTCCATTCTTCTCTCCATAAATCTCTCTTCCTTTCTTTCCAATAGGTTTTATGAAACTACCATTGTACATAAAATATGGATTTTAACACCATTGGATGATGTTTCTCTTCTCCTCCAATTTTGGTTCAGATATTTTTACCAAGACAATGTTAAAATAACACAGGCTTTCAGATGACAGTCTGGCAATAGCTCAAAATCTGAGAAGGGAAGACAGAGAATCCTTTGGGGAGACTGATGAAAATGCCAAGGATACAGAAGGAAAAAGATAACATCTTCATTGCTGGAACACGCTCACCCATTTTGATAGAAAATGGATAGAAATGATCGCATCGATGTTGGATATCACAGAGCAAACAGATGTGCCCACTCTGGAATCTCACTGCTTTCAAAAATCACAGAAGTTCTATCACAAACCCATCCATGATTTTGACACCAGTGCTGAAAGTGCTGCTGCAAACCCCACAATCAATAGGCTGGGAGGGGAGCCAATCCTTCACAGCAGCTCCTGCTGCCACAGTGTGTGACCACATCCCTGCAGCTGCACCTGCCAGCGATCCGGGCAGGAATCTTCCCTTTTGGAACACTGAGAAGTCCTGCATGGATGCAGAGGCCAGAACAGAGTCACTTATTTCCCTTGTGACAACATTTTTCAGGCTCTGAAATGTGGAGATCCAGAAGTAGTGAACAGGGCTGTTCTGAAAATCAACCCCACCTTTACTTTTGTAACACACTCTTGTTCAAAATGTGGTGTAAATCATAGGTGCAATTATATCTAAATATTTGGGAAGCATTGTACTACTAATACTAATTTTATTTTCCAGAAAGGTTGCAGAATCAAGGCTTTCATTATGTGCAACCACTTAAGATTCCAAGTTACTCTTGCTAAAGAGGCAATGATAGCTTTGGTGTCTGGGCTAAGATCCAAATGAGTAATTACATTCTGCAAGCCTACATTCCTCCTCAAGTTTTATATGAGATAAAGTTCTTTTCACTTAGCAATGTTTCTTTCTAAAGACTGACGTTTTCCAAGCCAGAGGCAGCTGCATTTCACTGGTGGGTGAAATAATCCCTGTGTAAACATAATTTGAATAAATCAAGTGCTTTGTGGTTTTCAAAATGCCACGTCCACTCCAATTCATGGTTTTCATTTGTTACATGCATGGGATAAAAACCTGAAATGCAAGAAAAACAAAAGTCCATCAAATCATTGATTTTAGAGAACAGCCTCAGCACAGACAATGGGGAAAAACGCTTTGGGCAATTCACATTTGCTTTCAAGTGTTTTGTTCATAAACAGCTTTTAATGAAATGGCATTTAAAGTGCATATAGTGCATGTAAAAATAAAAGAGCTCCTCACCTGCTGAAACTTCCATTAAGAAAACTCCCAATAAGATGAACTGAAATGAAAAAAACCCTGTGAACCTCCTCGAGATATATTTTAGCAGTCTCCAGCTCAGTAAATAACTAATGGGTATGAGTTTTTGCTTGTCCTCAGAAACATAAACTCAGAAGCATAGATTCAAAGTGCTTTACTTGCTAATGACTCTCAATGCATCAAAGCCGAGAGGTGCTGAGGCACAGGAGCTGAAATGAGTAAGTAAAAGGCAGCAGTGAAATTTCCAAGCATTTTAAAGTGTTTCCAAATCAGAGCTTGAACTCAAAATATAGTTCTGTTCAGAACATACAGTGCAGAGAGCTGCTGCCTGCAATCTATGGAACATTACTCAGTGGATGTTGCCGTGTCCAATGTTTTATTTCAGGTGAGCAATTATAGCCAAAGACAGAGCAAGTAGTTTCCTTTAGATGTTTTCCCCATGAATGATCCTCTTGGAAAGAATAAAAGGAAAATTGCTCATACAGCCCTGCTAGGAACAGGAAACCTTTTGGGGTAGGATCCATAAGTAGATCCCACAAGGAAGAAAAGTGAAAAAAATAATAAAAAAAAAGAGGGTGGGAAACTTGTGCTAAGGGAATAACTCTTTTCTCAGGGTATGTTATCTGCACCAGGCATTTCTCTGTGCTTAGGGTGGTCTTGTTTTATCCCTGCTTATCTTGGCTGTGCTGGCACCCTCCTCATTCCCTTTCAACCTCCAGCCAGGCCAGGAGCACGTTGCTTTCTTGTGGCAAAACCCGAAAGGCTCAGCCCACTAGCACTGTTTTGCCACTCTGTTTTGTTCAAATACACAGGTTTGTTGGACTAAAAGCTTGGAAGCTAAGCAGAATAAATCATAAGCAATGTTATTACTGCACAACAGTTCTTACCAAGCTAAACCTTGTTATTGCAAGGTATTGATCAGACTGGTCGAATCTCTCATAGCTCAAAGGATTTTACATCATTTACAGTAATTACAGTGTCTTCCTAAGTGCCAAAGGTATCTCTGAACTCCCTGAAGGATGTTCTGAACAGGCAGAATTAAGTGATAATTTTCCAGTTACTTCTGTGAAGCCAGGATTTTGTGTTCTTGGAGAACATATTTATATTTATGTATTTATTTCTGAGGGTTCTCCTCTCTCAGGGCCATGAGGAGCAGTAGGTTGGGGCATTGGCTCTCTGTCCCCACATCCTACGTTGCATAACCTGGCACCATCTGCTCCCCAGCTGCAGGGAAATCCCACACGTGGTTCCAGTCACATTAAATCTGAAGCTGGAAGAGTGGAGACACTTCATGTTCCCTCTGAGCTGCTGCTGAGATAAAAATACCACAGCTCCCTTCTGCTGTGCCTGTGGGCTCGCTGCTCAGGAATTTCGTGCTGGAATTTTTACCTTCCCAAATGCTGCCCTGCCCTGCTCTGACTGTGAGCCTGCACCCCACTTAGACTGAGGTACACTAAGGTACCACTCAGGAAATGTGCTCATTTTCCCTCTATATAATCATTGTACAATAATTACACCCTTTTTACAGCCTAGCCAAGGGCTGGCACTCTGGTAGTAAATAAGTTTATCAAGGCAGCAATCGCAGCCAGTCATTTCCATCCATCTCAGCGACAGGCAGAGACTTTACAACCTACCTTGGGACATTGTTTCACTATTAGCAAAGCAATTGAGAGAAAACTGCCTTTCAACCATGGGCTTTGTTCACAGCTGTGGATGGCTCAGGGTGGCATTTATGGTTTTGTGTTGGTACCTGGGTTAATCCTTGGTGACAGGTCCCCCCTGGCATCTCTGTGTAGGATGAGTGTTGGAAAAACCCAGCTCTACAGAGAGCTGAGAGGCGTTTTTAAAGATTTCATTTCATTATCTTGTAGAAGGGTGAAACACAAGAGATGTAAAGCTCAACACCGTTCTGTCATAAGCCAACCTATTTCTTTGTTACAATATCTTATTAATGTTTTTCAGCCGATTAGCTTTTGCCACACAATGCTGCTGATACTTCTAACACCAATCACCTATTATTTTACCCCATGAGGTCTTGCTACAATGCATCTTTCACAGTTCTAATTCTCCAAAACATCTGGTCTGTTTGCAAGGCCATAGTTTGAAACTTATTTCTTGTTCAATTTCTTTCTCAACAACATCTTCTCTGTTCCATGGCCTTTCTAAGTCAGCACGCTTTATCTGAGTTTGCATACAGATGTACAAGACCGTGTGAGCTTTCAGCCAGGCATTGAGAATCCTCTACAAATCCATTTCTCACATTTCCTCCTCTCTCTTGAACTGTGAAAACTCTGTTGATGGTCTTATTCATCATTTGCTGCACACATTGAAGTACACAAGCCGCTGTCACTAATATTGCTACTGTAACAATCAATACATACAAACCTATTTTGCAAAGATCCTACAGCCAAGGTGCAAAGCTCCGTTGTCAAAGAACCAAGAATTTCCATTTCTTGAGGTTCAAAGGGTCCCCTAAGAAGATCAGGGGCCCAATGATACCAATCAGGATTTGTCATGTTGGCAACTGCACGCTAATAATTGCCACGGTTGGGTATTGGCTACTCTTTGGCTGGCATTGTGGGTTTTTGTATCTTCTGACATGTGGGGTTTTTTTGTGAGGATGTGATGGGAGGCATAGCAACTCTTCAGAACAGTAAAAAATGTATAATATTTCAAATAATAGGAAAATATTGACAGTTTCATCTTTAAAAGTTTTTCTTCAGTCGGAGGTGTAATCCTAGTCAAATTAATAACTACAGCAACCCTGAAGCAGGAACCCTTGAATTCATCTCCTCATCTTGGCATTGATTTGAGATATGACCTTGGGCAAGGTCAAGTTCAGGTTTTCTGTACCTCAGCTTCCCCATTTGCAGAAGGGTAATAATAATTCTCAATCCACAAGAAGACCATGGGGCTTAATTACCATCCATAAACCACCTTGAAACCCTCATGTAAAAGGTTCTGTAAAAGGGCAAATGTAATTACTGTTATTACAGTGGTGCAGCTATAAAATATTCATGGTATAATGGCAAGTCCAGTGAACACTCAGAAGCTTGTAAGATCAATTACTGTGCATGAATGCACAAGCACATTAGCAGGTTGCACAAGATGCCAGGCAATTTCCTTCCAGCTCTAAGGTCCTGTCCTGCAGAGGGTCAAGAGCCTCAGTTTCCCACTGAACTCCAGGAGAGGCCTTTGAAATTAGCAGGAAGGTTGAGTACTTCGCAGGCTTAGAATCTTAAAAGGGAAGTAGAAAATCTTGTGATGGAAAAAAAAAAGGAAAAAAAGTCAATTTTTTTGTATTGATCAGAAACCTTCTAGCAAAGTTCAGTGATGGGTTGTGGTGGTACCAAGCACCCAAAGATGGAGGGCTGGATCCACAGCTGCTAAAAATCAAACAAGTCATGGCAGCATTTCTAAAGTCAGTGCAGCTACACTGATTTAAGATAGCAATGCTCTTAAGAACACAGCACATCCTTGAGGGTTTTTTTTTTAGACACAAACGAGAGTGATTACACCAAAATAAACTAGTGCTGCACTGATAAAATAAAATAAAAAAATCATAAAATAAGATAAAATAAAAATAAATAAAATAAAATAAAATAATCCACCTTTTTTGTTTGTTTTTTTTTTTTTTTTCCCCAGGCTCAATGGTTTCATATTTAAACAGAAAGGATGTCAGGATTGGTTTGTCATTGAAATATACATAAAAAGTTAATACCTTAGGATTTAGAACAGCAACTGGCTATACCGTGGATTTCAATTATTCCTGTTCCTCCTGCTCTTGCATTTGTTGCTACCTAGAGGGTCCCAGAGCCAGCTGCTTGGGTTTGAAGCAGGTTGTCATTAATGGCTTCCTAACCAATTACAAGACATCACACTTAATAAGTGATGCTGCTGTTATGCAATGCAGTTGTTCCAGGACTTCCCTCTCAAGGGCAACACTGAAATTTTTATGGAGTCTAATTCCTGTTGTCACATTGTCTGGCTGCATGTCCTCAGGCTTGACACTCCACACACCACTGCTCTCACACCCCACCCCTCCTTTCCAGCACACCTGAGCTCGTGTCCATTCAGCATTTCCTCAGCTTGGAGCTGGTGGCCAAGCAAGATTTCTTAAAATACCAATCTCAGTGTTTCAAAGGTAATATCAAATTTTTCTTCTGTAATGTGCTATGGGATTTTAATGTCATATCTTTTGGAAGAAGAAAACATTTCTCTCCAGTTCTGTGGATGTACTTCAGTGTTGTATAAAGGGGAAATTTCCCAGTGAAAGAGAAGCAATCAACATTTCCCTTGCTTCCCTGCAAGCCCAGCGTGAAGGCTGTGACTTGGAAAGCAGCCCTGAAGCTCTGGAGGGACTCTGTAACTATAATTAGGAGTTCTCAGAGCAAAATGCTTCTCCATTAGAAATTGTAGAGCTGAAACTTCAGTTAGTGGATCTATTTTCAGAGAAGATGAAGAAAATTGTGCCTACAAATACCAATGAACTTGGGCTCCTTGACTGCTGGGCAGATTTTGAGGAAGCTCTGAGTGTGGATGTTTCAGGATCAGATATTTTGAAGCTTCTCAGCACTACAAGAGCTCATCTGGCCTCTTTCCTTAGGAGAGGCACACCAGAACTCCAAGTCCTTTGACTAAAACCCAAATTTCCCAGCCCAGCAGGCATCTGACAGCACAGCTGCCCAGGTTCCAAGCTCCCAGTTCCTGGCAGTGTGTCCAGCTCTTTTCCATAGAGGAGAATATGCAGATTCCCTTTATCCTGCTCATCCCAGCAAAAAGGCAGCACCAGTGGGAAGCACATTTTGGTTTTTGGAGGAACACAAGTAGCCTTGGCATGGTCAGACTACTTCAGTGAATTTGGAGTGAAAAGTTGGAACATTTAAGTTCTGCAAAACAAAAATGCGGTAAGGAAAAATAAAGCAGTGCATCCTCGTTGCCACTGATTTCAGGTTTAAAATTTTTCATGGCTTCAGGATCATTTATGGAACCCAAATTTTTCCTCTCCAGAAGGCTCTTGCCTAAGGTGTAAAAAGTAGAGGACCTTAACAAAGCTCTCTTGGAGGACAGGAGCCCAAAGTTTTGGTGTAATTTAGGGCTGTCTTGTTTGGAAAGACAGGTGTCTGCCAGGGAAAGCCGAAGCTTCCCTTGGAATGGAGAACGTAAACCCTCTCCCTCTGAATTATTATAATTTTGAAATTAAGGGACTTTCAGACAAAGATATAGGAATAGGAATAACAGTTCTTTTACTAGGAATATTAAAGGATAAAAATGTAGTAGTGAAAAAAAAAAAAGCAAGCAAACAAACTAAAAACCACTGACATAATCAGAATACAATCTGACCCCCTGTTGGTCAGGGTGTTGGTAGCAGTGCAATCAAGTCCTCCTGCAGTGACAGATGGGGTTCTGTTGGAGCAGAGATGATCCTGTAAAAGGGAGCAATTTTCCTCTGAAGGTCCAGTGCTGGTGAGATGGGTCTGGTCTTTCTCTGGCAATCCAGTGCAAACAGGCTGTGCTGGTGTTCTGACTCTCAGGTTTTATCCAGGTAGGAATGCTGGGCTCCTCCCCCTGGGTGGAGCATCTCCCAATGGAATGATGTAATTTTATCAGCCATGCAGTGAGCCTCGATGGCCCATGAACAGCAGATATCCCCTGGAGGGAGGATGGGTCATGAAAGAGATAAAAAACACTGCCCCAGCTGGTTTTAACAGCTGGTAATAGAATCCATACTGCTGGTTACATCTTGCATTGCAACCCAAGACAAGGGAAAATGTCTTGAATTTCTGTTCATGTCCAGCACCCATTTCCTCTTACATCCTGGTGTTTGTTCAAATCACATTATGGCATAAATATACTTTGCTCATGAGAGGACTGAGGGAGAATAGATGCACAAAGTGATGAAAAAATGGTATTTAAGTATTTAGTGAGAAAATAGTAATCGTAGAGGCATATTCAAAAGAAGAAAAGGGCAAACGCTGTGTACATTAGCAGCTGGTAAAAAGTGAGTGGTGAGGAAGATCTTCCACAGTCCAAAATATTCAACATCCACAGCTTTTGAAATGGAGCTCATGATACAACATTTTTTTTTAATGGAAAATTTTGATCCAATATTTCTTTTATCTCATTTCTTTTATAAAGGTATTCAGGGAATGTATTTGTGTGGGGTTTTTTCAGTATTGAGCTCCCCATTTCTGTTTGAATAACAGTGCAAGGTCAGAAACCTCAAATCCATTACAACTGCTGCAACCTCCAGAAATTGAAAAACCTAAGATTTTAAAAAATAATAATCATTTCGGCAGCCAAGATGAGATAAGTTCACAGTTGATGGGTTTCTTTCTGCCCAAAGAAAATCCAGCCCATACAATGGTTCAGGCCAATCCTTTCCTCCTGAATGTCACAGTCTGTGGGACCACTGGCAATATTCAGATTAGATGTGCATAAACCTTTGTAAAACACCAGGTCTGACCAAATGAATGAGCTCAACACCTCCAAATATCGTGAGTTTTGCAAGAAAATCTTGCCCATTGCACTTCAAAACCTGCCCATCTTGTGTGTCTTTTGCTGTGCTCCTCAAACACTGGAGAAATTTCCTCCTGCAGTAACAGCTCACAGAAAGAGTGTTTGAACAATCAGACTTTGTGAACAATAAGTTTATGCATATGCATTACTGTCCTAAAACTTCTGTTTAATGAATAATCATAAGGAGAATGCTGCTGATTCCCTGACTCAGGCAGGATGTCATTTTGGGTCACATACTTAAAAGATGAGAAAAATTAGGACATTTCAGGCATGAGAGTGACACCCAAAGTGATGACAATGGAAATATCAAGGCTGGAATGAGTGATGTGATAGATGAGAACACTTAAGAAATTTTAGAAGGGCAGGAAAGAATAAAAAAGATGAACCCTGTGATGGATTTAATGCCCAAGATATAATTTAAGAATACTGGATGTGGTACAGAGGGGAAAAACCAGCTTGCCTCATAAAGATAGAAGGGTGAAGATAAGTTGAAGCATATTTCCCACAGCAGGCTCTGGAAGGATCATTCAAAGCAGTAGGGAATAATTTGGGAGCTGGAGCTTGTGCCAGGCTGGATCCACAAGGATGGATGGTGTGACACTGGGGTGCAGAACTGGGTGTTTAGGTCACCAGCAAGATTTTTATCTTGTCTGGAAAATCCCAGCTCCTCCAGGTGTGATGGATGCAGAGCCAAGCAGCCTTGCAGCTAACCTGGGTGATAACAGGACACAATGCCCAGCTGACAGAGTGGATCCTGAAGGAAGGGGGCTGCTGTTAGAGGGAAGAAAGGCAAAATCCAGCCAGCTTACCTTGGGAAAATGAGGATTTAATAGGGCTTTATTAAGCCATCCCAGAAGAGCTGTCAGAGAGCCAGCCTGATACATGAGAGTCAGACTGAGGGAGATATATCACAGGCTGAGAGCTGTGAGGCTTCAGAGAGGAGCTAATAGCTCTCCATCTTTCATGTAGGCTGGGCATGGACTGAAGATCCCTGCACAAAACCTGTTCTCTGCAAGGAGAATTTCATCCCCCATCAAAACACAGCCACCTCTCTGGTGGGTTGGCCAATTTCCTCTTTCCCACTAATGCTACCAAATAGCTTTGGAAGAGTTAGGAGAGAGTAATTTCCCCTCTATGAAACTAACAAAGTAATTTATGTGAGTGAAATGTAATTATCCAAGCTGAAATCCAGCCAGCAGATTGGTTTCACATTTCTGCTGAAGCGAAACCAGTAGAAATAGGATTCCAGCAGGATTCCTTCTTAAGCTGGAGTCTGGATTGAATTCTGGCTCAAGTGGAATGAGAGGGTCCTGAAGAATTGCTCCTGAAAGGTGCTGAGTTAACCACAGCCCTCCCTCTCTTTAGTGTGACAAAGGTGCTCAACACCTTTTCTCCTGGCCTGGTGCAGTACATGCATGAGGGTAATTTGAAGAGCTGACCTTTGAGAAGGCAAAAGGAGATTTACTCACATCTCCTACTGGTACAGGACTCGGCCAATAAACACCTTCCTTTGTGCTGCCAAAAATAAGCCTTGTGTTGATCAATCCTGACCCTGCAAGGGAATTGGATTTGACATCACAGTCCCAAATGGCCTGGCTGGAAGATGGCCAAGGCATCACTCAGGGTGGGAAATCCATCAGGCTGGACTCATGGCATGTGCCTTGACACAGGTGGGGATGTAGAATGCCAAAATCCAGCCTCGTATTGCCCAGACAAGAATTCCCTGGCGGGTCTGAGCACCAGGGCTGAGGCTTTGCACCTCAGCCTGGCCTGAGGGGTGAGGGGCTGCAAACAGGAGCAGACAAGCTCAGGGCTGGGAGAGTTTAATGTGGCTGCTCTCTGCCATGGCAGCCCCTCCTCTGGCACATCCTTGCTGCACAGAAGGGACAATCTTGCCTTTGTAGCTGGAGATAAAGCAGGAGTCCCAAAGCAGGTCCCCTGAGCATCCGTGTCACTGCACATTTTGCTGTTTCATTTGTTCTCTTCAATGTGCCACTGGAGGAAGTGATTTCTGCTTGAAGTATTACATCACCTCTAGGATTATTTTTTAAAAATGTGTCTTATCTACCATGTCACAGCTATTTCCTCTTCTAATGGGCTGATACCAATGAGTCCACCTGTGGAATAACTCCATGAAAACAGAAAAAAACCCCAAAAACAAACCAAAAGGAAGAAGAAGAAATTAAATATTCACAGGCATGTCTGCCTAACTGTCCTTTCCAGCTGTCTGCTTCAAAGTTCTTTGAGGATTAATTACCTGATGTTCATGGAATTATCTGAAAATAAAATGAGCTGCACAGCTGGAATTCACCCATGCAATTCCTGCTGTCCATTAAGAGTTTTATCTCATTTAGCCACATGTTAATGACCTCTAAACTGGGCTATCACAAACCCCTTGTCTGTTCATAGAATCACATGATGATTGGGGTTGGAAAACCATCCAACAACTTCTGCTACATCCAGTTAACTCCAAACCTCATCCAACCTCACCTTAAACACTTTAAAATCCTTGAAGATTCCACTTTTGCAGATGCTGCCTTGCTTACTGAACTTGAGTGGGAAAAGGATCAGTCCCTTCAAAGTCATCCAGAAGACTTGTGTGCTGGTTTGTCCCTCACACAAGCTACAAACAGCTCTAAGGCTGTCTTTAATTTGTGAGGCAACTTCCCTTAATCCAGTTTGATGTAAAAAAGTGGTAAATTATGTAAAAAAATGTAAAAAAAAAGTTATGATTGTGAAGGATAGTGGTGCTTTCTTCCAACTTCATTGTGTTCATGTTTCCCTTGGAGTCCTGGCCCATTAAATCCGATTATTTGATAGCAATCTCAGCTTTCCTTTAAAACACATTGGATCCAGCATAGGTGGTGATGGGAGGCCTCTCTTTTTTTTGTATCAGTAATATGTGTCTCCTGAAATCTTCCCAGTAGTCACAACAAACTTCTATGAAATCCAGGAAGCAGAATCCCACCTGTTCTCAGAGCTGGAAATTATTTATGGTCAGACAAGGAGACTGTGGTCTTAAAAAAACACAAGGGGAATTTTTTCCTAGGAGTAGGACCCAGCAATGTCTTTCCAGAGCCTGGCACATCTTGGCTTGCTCTTGCTTTCCAAAATTACCTGCACCACCTGCACATTAGTGTCTGCCCAGGGCTGCCCCTGCAGTCAGGGCTTTAAAGCCATAGAAAATATTTACATTTGAGTGTGGAGTTCAGCCCCAGTCAGAACTCAGAAATGAGAAAAGTGTTGTTTCCAAAAGGAGTCCACAGCACAGATTTTGCTGCCTTTTAGCAGCTGACTTTGTGAAATTGTCTATAAATAAATGGAGATGCTTTAAAGCTTTTTAAAGTTTTCTAGGGAATCTGCATCCTTAGAGATCTTTCCACATATCTTAAAATAGCCTGAGTTCTCTTCCAAGGGTGTTGACTGCTCTAATTTTGCCTTTGGGGATTGTTTTATCCCCAAGATAACACAACACACAGACACTGGGATGGTTTCCCTGACTGGGCCCATCGATCTCAGTTCTTCATTTGCCACTGAGCAGTACCTGAAGCATAACAGATGCCATGGAGTCATGTCACAGGTTCACGGGTGTCCTACAGTCACTTTCTGATGCTCACATCCCCAGTTGTCTGTTCTATTTATGCTGTATGTTCTGTTTAATTTCTACTCCTTTATGACTGGTTCTGAGAGCAAAGAGGGGGAAAGAAGTGTGAGGTTTGTTTTCAAAAACTCTACTCACTCCTACACATTCTGCTCCTGGACTGTGTTTGTCTGAGGCACAGACAGACAGCAGGACAGAGATGTCCTTTGCTTTTAGTTAGTTTGTAGCTAGCCGAGGTAGAGAAGTTCCCTGGATTGTTTTTTCCCCCTTTTTTTTGGAACTGTTTAAACCATTCCCACCAGGAAATGGACCTCAGAAATGGACTCTCTCAATTTTTGCCATCTCTCCTCAGAGTGGCGAGAGATTTTGTTGTTTCATATTGTTCATTTTTTGTGCTTGTGGGCACTTTGTTTGTTAAATAGTTTTTTCCACTTTTTTTCCAAGGAGATTTTTTCCTGGGCCAATTGGAGGAAGGGGCTGCTTGAATTTGCTATTCTGGAGGGACCCCATTTGGAGGTTTTCTCCAAATTTCCCCTAAACCAGGACAATAGGACAGTTTGGATTGGAAGGGAACTTAAAGATCTTTGAGCTCCAACCTCCTGCCATGGAAGACCTTCCACTACCCCAGGTTCCTCCAAGCCCATCCAACCTGGGTAAACCCCTCTCATCAGTATCTCATTTCAACTGCCCCCTAACATTTATATTTGATATAATTTTTTTATATTTTATATTTTATATCGTTACCTAAGTCCTCCATTTCTTGAACCCCCCTAGACAGCCCCTGTATCCTCCTCTGGACACATCCTAACAGTTTGTATTTTCAGGGATGTTCCCTCAGCCTACACATAACATGGTTAATTTCATGGAACGGTGATCCCCATCTCATTGAGCCTCTAATCTAAGAAACAAATTGCACTTGGGACTCGTTTTATGGATAAAAGTGCTAAGGGACAGAATTAAAGGCAATTTTTCTTTTTGAAATTTTCAAGTTTCAAAAGATGATGCACAAAAGGAACTTGCTGGAAACAATTGAAAGATTTCTGCTGTGATGTTTGCAGCTCAGCCTTTGTTTCCATTCTCAATTGTTTGAAGTAGATTTCTTCTTTCTTTCTTTTTTTTTTTTTTTTTTAATTTCACTGAAATATCCAGAAAGCAGATGGCTAAAATACTGTTGGAATGATTTTCAGCATTTAATTGGATTTTTTTTGTTGTTAATAATAGTATTGATTTGTAACACTGTTTCTTGAAAATACCTCTATTTAATTTAATTTTCAATTCAAAAAACCAGAAACTTGGTGGGAAAAAATGAAAGGGGGAAAAGATTTTGACAACTTTTAATGAAACTCAGTGATTTTTCAAGTCTGCTTTTGAAGGAAAACTTATTTTTTTTCTTGAGGTAAACCCTCAACCAGCCGTACAAGGAANAGTGATTTTTCAAGTCTCTTTTTGAAGGAAATTTTTTTTTTCTTGAGGTAAACCCTCAACCAGCTGTACAAGGAAACTTAACAAAGCAGCAGAGCCTTTGTAAATCCATCATTTAAATGCAAGATCCACCAGGATGAAATGTGGCAACTGTTTAATAATGCACAGCAGCACCGTACAATAATTTAAGATGAGAAGACAAGGAGAATGACACATGGAATTGAAAATGCAGCCTGAGCGTAAGCAGGCAAAATGTAATCCTCTGAATGTGAATTCTGCCACGGCAACAGAGCAGGAATTCCTGCACTCACAGCTCTTGCCAGGAAATCTTTAATGACAATTGTCAAGGTGTCTTTTATGTCTTCCTCTGAGGAAATGACACCTCTAAACACAGAGACCCCAAGCATTGGTTCTCAACAACTTGGAGGAACCAGCTCCTCGTGGTGAATCCTTATTATAATTTCTTCCAAATATTCAATGTATTTTTGGAGTTGCCCTTAACTGGATGTCATGAACAATGTTTAGACTTTGGAGCATCTGAAAAGGTCAAAATTGCACCACAATGAATTCCAGTTGGATGTGTGAGGGTAGGGATGAAAAGTCATATTTTCATATTTATTTAGAATGTGTTTGTGTTCTTAAAAGTTTGTATTATTCCTTCTGTCCACTATTCCTCTAATGCTTTGCTATCAAGTCTCATTGATTTCTTCTGATGTGTGTGGGCTTAATTTGCTGCTGGAGCAACAGTTTAAAGCCAAAAAAGGATGAATGAGTTGGTGCATTTTTTATTTTCTTCCCTTTAAATTCTTTGCAGAAAAAACAATAGCCTTTTGTCCAGCAAGGAACATCCACTCAGGGCATCAAACAATATTTCAACTCATCACATCTGGACCAAAAATGAAGCACTTTGGAGGTCTTAATAAGTCAAAAAGAAGCACCAATCCAAAGCCAATTCATTAGATGGACAATCTGGTCTAGCAGAAGGTGTTCCTTCCTCTTCCCCTTCCTCTTCCTCTTCCCCTTCCCATCCCATTTGTGCAAGCCATGAGGCCCCTGCCCCACAAAAAACAATTGATCACTGGGCAGGGAAGTAAGAGCTGAAGGTGGATAATAAAAGAAACATTCCCCTTGAGAAAGTCACTCTCAATCACAGAAGAAGAATAAAGAGTAAGCACATTATGCTCCTATTTTTGTATAATAATTCCTTTTGCTGTGTGATATTGCCCAGGGTTCTATGACAGAAGAGGTAAAGCTCTCTCCATCTTCATTAGCAGGGAGCTGGGAGCCAGGGGAGTTGCTCATTAGACAGAGAGCTCAAAGAGCTGTATTAAAAAAAAACAGAGCTGGGGTAGGAAATCAGCAGTGATGGGGAAAGGAGTGGAGCAGGCAGAGGGAGGAGCGAGCAGAAGGAAGAAACACTGTGGTGAAGGCAGGAGTCCAGTCTGGAAATCAAAGGAGAATCCTGAAAGTCACCACAGAGGGAGTGAAGCAGATCAGTGAGATGGTGGAACACTGTGGTCAGGCTAGTGGGATGAAAGATGGGTAAAATACAAGCAAAAGTATTGGCAACCCTAGCTAAAGTGAGAAGATAAATACTGCCCACAAAGAAACAGAGATATGGATAAATGCTTCTGATTTCCCACCTTTCCCACTCCTGTTTGTTTTTTTTCCTCTTTTCATCTGCTTGACAGCTCACCCTGGAAAGGATCACGGCTTTGGTTGTCCCTCTGATGAGCCCAGCATCTTGTTCTTACTGAACAAAGATATAGTGGTGATTAGAAAGGAAAAAAAAGAAACCCATACTTTCCAGAAATCCACACGAATTTTTTAGTCATACCTGAACATTTCAGCCATGAGTTTTGTGAGCTCTTCACTCAGAGTCTGTATCTCACTGTAGATACCTACACTCCCTTCAGAGTTAATGACCAGAAACAGGGGTTTCAGGGCTGTCATTCACCTCTTCAAGAGGGAAATGTATAGAAGAGGTAAAATCCTAAAAGAACCCATTTCTTGCATAAATTCTCAGCCTGGGAGGGCCTGGCTCTTGTGTGGATGTCTATAATGCACCGAGATGAATCCTGCTGTCTGTGCCTGGAGAAGTGCAGCGTGTGATAAAGCCATGAAATCAGACTTGTGAAGGGAAGGGATGTGTCAGGCTGGGGGTCATTCCTTTCTCACTTCTTCATCAGGCTTCGCTGCTTCCCTCTCCGCTTCCCGAGACAAGTCGCTCTCGGGAGTAAAAATGAGAATCCTCCAATCTGTGACTCATTTATGAGTGCATAATGTTGCCTGCAATGAGGGGTGGTGGAGCTGCCTGAGGCAAGTCTTTCCATCAGCTCTGCTGGGATTGGGGAAGGATGGAGGTGTTGGATGGAGGAACTGGCTCGAGCAGAGCTGGTGGAGGGGAGGCAGACGCTGAATTAGTCATCCGTCGTGATGAGGAGTGGAAGCTGAGCAGGTAAGTTATGGGGAGGAAAAAAAAAATCCCCATGCATCATCCTTCAGTCTTCCAGATTCTCATTTCCATCCCTTAATGAAAAATGAACAGGCAGGCAACTAAAAGTTTCAAAAACTTTAAAAGGCCATTCACAACCTGACAGGGGAAAAAAAAATATATCTGCCGCTCTTCAGAAAGTGCTGGGATTTCTAAGCAGATGGTCTGCTTGCTTTCCTGAAGTATAAAAATTAAATTGATGCTTGTAAAGCGGCATCCAGGCCTTTAAAGATAATAACCAGACACGATGTCATTTGCAGTGAAGTGCAGGAAACTCTGGTAATGAACTGTGGGAGCAGAGTGGGTCCAGTCCACCTCCTGTGAACCAAAAGTTGTACAGTTGCTCGAGGTACAGATGGCACAGGCACACTCAGCTGCTCTGATATGTCTTTTGTTTAGTAAATACTATATTTAATGGCCTGCCATTAACTGCTGAACATACTAAGTTAATTTTGCATTTAAACAGTAAAACTTCAAGGAACTTCGTAATTGCGTATCTTTTTAGCAAATGACAAGCCATATGCTAGGAAATTTCAAGCCACTAATTAAACAAAACATGCCCAAGCATGTTTTTTAACAAATACTGTACATCGTTATTTAAATTCAGGGCAAATACTGTTCTGAGCACTACAAATAGCTAAAATGGTGTTTAATAAGATACACCATCTGCATTTCAAATTGATGCCACCCACATTTAAATCTCTTGAATAATCCCACTGAACGGTTACAGGGGAACAGAAATGCATTCATGGCTCGTTCCATGAATCTGATCCCACTGTTCTGGGCAATTCTCATTGGGTTATTAAACTCACTGGGGTAAAACTGCCAAAGTGCTGCCTGCCAGCTCCCAGATCACACTCATCCAGAAATGCACCAACCAAACCAAACTGTCCTCTCAGAGCCCTGGAAAGGGAGCAATTAGAAATAAATCAAAATAAATGTGGAGTGGTTTTTTTCCTCTTTCACCCCCTGCCCCCATTCTATTTAGCTACTCAGAGCTACCAACACATGGAACCTACAGATTGTGTAATCTCCAGAAAACTGCTGGGGCCATCCCTCCATCAGCTGACAGGCAGCACACTGGAAGAGAATGCACAGAATAAACCTCAAAAAAGGGAAAATTACGGCGTCCAGGCATATTGACATTGTTCCACCTCTCTCCCCCCAGCCTCCCCAAGAGAACAAGCCTGAAATGCAACAGCTGCTTGGTTTAGCATGCAAACATCCACCATGGACTGGGTTTGCAGGTGTTCAGAGTCCAGAGCACGTTGTCTTGTCTGTGCCAAGACAGCTGGTGTGAAGTCACAGGCTAATTGTGACAATTCTCCTACCGAGGAGCTACAGGGCATAGTTATGACAATTAACATGGCAGAAATGGAGCCAGGGAAGGGAGGGACTTCAGCAAAGACATCTGCTGGGAAAATGAAGTCAGTATGTCCCTCTTCTAATTTTTTTTTTTTTGGTGCTTTTTGTTGTTTGAGTTTTTTTAAATTTTGTTGGGGGATTTTATTTTCTGATCTGCAGCTGATGTTTCCCTGTGGACAATTACACTCTCCTCTGAGATTATTTATCAGTACACTGCAAAAACTGCTTGCAGCAAAAGCTGTGGGATTGTCTTAAAACCTCTGAGAGCCTGGAAATTCAGCCAAGTCTTCTGTTCTACCTGGTTGGGTCAGAAATATATTGAATGACACCCAGAAGATTAAGCCAGAGCTGGTTCTGACACTATAAATAGCAAAGCAAAGCAGCAGCTCAGGGCTTCTGCCTTTCAGCATTAACCGAATTTACTTTTTAGTGATTTAGAAGGGTGGCATAAAGATGAAATGTATCATTTATATCTGTGCTGTGAAAGGCTCTAAAACTTGTGTGCAGAGCCCCATTAAACTGCCTCTCCTCCAGCCTCTGTGGTGGCAAAGGGGCCGTATGTTTTCACAGGCATTTGGCCAGTCAGAGACACAGCCACCAGGTCAGTTCTTTCACTTTATGCCCTGTTCTGCATCTGATCCCTCAGGAAATGAGTCTCTGTAACACATTGTGTCCTTCTCCCTGACAAGGATGAACAAAATGGGCCTCCACAGCAAAAAAAGAGTATCTTGGCTTGAAATTTTGCCCCAGCAGCCCTGATGCTTGGAAGTGCAGGGAATTTTAAGATGTTTTAAGGCTTTGGTTGAACTGTTTAGATTTAGAGTAGGTGTTAGGAAGGAATTGTTCCCTGTGAGGGTGGTGAGGCCTTGGAATGGATTTCCCAGAGAAGCTGTGGCTGCTCCAGGATCCCTGGAAGTGTCCAAGGCCAGGTTGGACAGGGCTTGGAGCAACCTAGGATAGTGGAAGGTGTCCCTGACCATGGCAAAGGGTGGAATGGGAGGGTTTAAGGTCTCTTCCAACCCAAACCATTCTGTGATTCCATGAACTCTCTTTCCTGATGCTGCAGGGTGGTTCCTCTCTCCCAGCTCTGCAGCAGGACTCACCTGTTGTGTTTGGTTCTTCTGTGTTTTCTGGTTTTCCCTTTGGATTTCCAGAGGACAGAGGTGTTAAAACTACTACTGACCTTAGGGAATTGTGTTAGTTGCAAGTAATAAACACATTGAGACTTCCTAAATCAATTCCTGCCACATTTATTTGTTTCACTTCAACTTTCAAACACTGCTACTTGTGGTGTTCCCCAAATCCCTCATGTGTGCTTTTAATGCACTTTTCTGTGAGCCACTCCAGATTTCTGGACCCAACCACAACAGCTCAAGAGACTCCATTAGAGTCCACAAAACCTATTTGGGATGTAGATTTTAAACAGCTTAAACCAGTTTTAAGACAAAAAAAAAAAACAACAACAAACAAAAACCACCACCCTGAACTTCATGGAAACCACAATGCTGAATCCCTGGCAGTGTTCTCAGAAATGATCCCTTGCCACACTTCACTCTGGAAGGGGTTTCAGAAATGCTCAGCTCTACTCTGCTCTTTATAGATTCTGGGGGAGTTTTCTCCACTGACTTCATCAAAGTAGAGCTGGGCCAGCATTGAGTACTTCTGAACGTCTCATCCCTCTTCTATAAATCCATCCATTTTTAATTAAGAACAAAGAGGGCTATAGTTGGTATTATGGATTAATGGTCTGAAAAATTTCAGTTAAATTTACATAAGCCAAAGAAATTATAATAAAAGCAATAAATCTAACAGTACTGGTACATTTTGTTTTCTTTCCTTATCCCCTTTTTTCCCTTTTCTAACATTAGTCTCCTTGCAAAGCAGACAAATAGATATTCTTAATTCTCTTTTTAAAAAAGAATTGCTGAGTTCAGCATGGAGTCCATTTTGACTGCTAAGTTAAGAATCTAGGGTTAATTCTAACGAGATTGTGAATGGAAAAAAAGCCTTTAATCTTTACAGTAGTGTGAGCCAACGCTCACAGCTAAGAAAGAAAAAGAATTAATTATTAGCAATAAATAGAAGTAGCTTGAAAAGCAGAGGGAGAGAAGGCTAGGACAGAAAAATATTTAACTTTATCAGCCCATACAGCAATATTTCCTTTCATCATCTATTTGGAGACCTCAGTTATAGAATCACAGAATGGTTTGAGTCGGAAGGGACCTTAAAAACCTTCTAGTTCCAACCCCATGGGGTTGGAAAGGGACAACTTCCACTAGTGCAGGTTGTGCAAAAACAATCCAAACTGGCCTGTACAACCATCATTTCCAAATTTTTTTTCTGGAGCCTTTCTGATTCAGGCTGGGGTTTTTTTTGTGAGCTGCCCTCTGAAACCCAGGCTGCTGTTTGAAACTGCTCTTCCAAGGGCCATGGAGATGATCAGAGGGATGGAGCATGTCTCCTAGAAGGAAAGGCTGTGAGAATTGGGATTGTTCAGCCTGGAGAAGAGAAGATTCCAGGGAGAGCTTCCAGCACCTTCAGTGCCTAAAGGGTATAGGAGACCTGGAGAAGGACATTTGGAAAGGGCATGGAGTTATATGACAAAGGGGAACAATTTTAAACTGAAAGACGAAGATATGGATGGGGTGTTAGAAAAAAATAGTTACATATGAGGGGAATGAGGCCCTGGCACAGGGTGCCCAGAGAAGCTGTGGCTGCCCCTGGATCCCTGGAAGTGTCCAAGGCCAGGCTGGACAGGGCTTGGAGCAACCTGGGACAGTGGAATGTGTTTATTTCCTTAGCAGGTACCCTGAAGGAGACCAAGCAGCCTGGAGTACACAACATCAGGCAAAACCCACAAACCTTTGTTGTTCTCTGCACAAAATGCTGCCCCTGGGAATCAAACATTGTTTGCCACACTGTCCCTGACAGCAGCCACCCCCCTGTGAGGACAGAGGCCAATCTACACCAGGACATCAAAGGCAGAACCTTGGAAAATCGCAAGGTCTTGAAACTTACCCGTAGGGAAAACACATCCACCACTTCTGGATGAAACCTGCAGAGCCCTGAGTGCCTGGAAGAGCCTGGTTCAAGCTGGATTTTCCTGCATGGTATTTGCCAGCACATGCTCACATTTAGCCACTTGTCCGTGACATGATGTATTGTCCTGTAATTACTTTTTTATGCCACGTTCCAGCCGCATTCTGAATGTCACACATTTTAATTAGCTACAAGCCCATTAAAATGATGCCTTTTCACTCCATGTGCCCTGGGAAGGCTGGGCTGTTTTAAAGGAGTGATTGAAGCTTGCAAACACCAGCCAGTGATATGACAAAATTAACTGGAGTCATTGTTTGTAAAAAGCAAAACTAACAATCCGTGAATAATCCTTTTTTTTTTCCCATTAGATGGTATGCTGGGATATCCTTCTGACAAGCCCCTCTCAGGAATTGTATGTGTAAGTATTTTATGGTGTCACTCTTCCTAGGTAGTGTGACACTTTTTTAATAAGTCATCAAGTCACACCTCTTGGTTTTCCTATTTAAAGATGAAATGAACCCCTGACACATCCAATAAATCATATCTATCCATGCATACATCCATAGACTCACTGAACTTCAGGTTTTAATGTGATTTCTGTTTGGGGTTACAAAAACAATGAATGCCAGATTTCTCCATGTTTTCCCAGAGCTGGATTTTTTTACACTGACCTTGGACTAGGGGAGAGATGGGATGAAGGAAAAAAAAAAAAAAAAAAGAGAAACAGAGGGAAAGAAAGAAGCACTGTGGGCTGACTGCAGGAACAAATGGGACATAAGTGAAATTCTCAAGAGACAAGGATGTTGTAGAGAAGAAATAGGTCAGATTTGTTCAGCATGTTAATTCTGTGTTTAGAACCACAGAATGCTTTGGGTTGGAAGGGACCTTAAAGATTATTCCACCACAGAAACCATCCCATGGCAGATCCAAGCCCCATCCAGCCTGGCCTTGGACACTTCCAGGGATCCAGGGGCAGCCACAGCTTCTCTGGGCACCCTGTGCCAGGGCCTCACCACCCTCACAGGGAACAATTTGTTCCTAATTTCTAATCCACATTTATTTTCCTTCATAAAGTCTCATAGAGTAGGATAATGGATTTTTTCTTAAATGAGCAAACAAAAGAGCTCCACCCCTATAGATTTTCTCATATCATAAAATGAAAGATTCAAGATGAAAGTATTTCAGTCTGGGTGTTTGTTTGGAGTTTTTTAGCAGACGTTGTGAATTCCCTACAGGAAGGAAATACTTTTCATTATAAAAATTAAGATTGGTTGACAATGCAGTTTTCCAGCAGATGAATTTCTCTGCAAGTCCCTAATGTGATCTCAGGGGGCAGAACTGCTGCCACCACTGTGATTCACAAAACAAAGTAATGGAGAGGGAAAAGAGAGCAGAATTCCAGGTGAGTGTCGAGGGTTTGTCTGTGCCACAGATCCCAGCAGATGTTGCTGACAGCAAAAAGCCCTGTTAATGTCACAAAGGATGGCAAACAGACCTTTAACCTGAGAGATCAACACTGTTGGGGTTTTGTGCTGGTATGGAACTGAACTGAGAGGAGAGAACCATCTAGCAGTTTTCTTTTTTCCTTTTTATGAATATGTTTCTCTTTAGTTAGAGTTATCACTGAACCCCACTGTCACCTCTTGCCCCCTCCCTTTCAGACTGATCATCGGCACTGGATGTATGATCTTATCTAATCACTTAGCTCCACCAAAGTACATTGTTAGTATTGTAAATGCTAAGGGAAAATTGATTTCCCCCTTTAAAAAACTGTATTTCTGTGTCGTGGTGATTAGGTGTGAACATTCCAATACCTTTCTCAGATAAAGGGAGCCTCCTGGGGGTGCTTCAAGGGAAGTATTGTACTATAATTATTATTAGATGAGTTCCTCCTCCTCAGTGTGGAAGTGAGCAGCCTGCAGTGAGGCAGCCTGTTTACTGCAGAGTTGCTTCAAAATAAAATAAAATTACTTTTAAAATCACTTGGATGTTTCTTCCATGGAAGAAACTTGAGAACTGGATAAGAAATGGAAAAGTGAGAAGCTAATTTACCAATGGAAAGCATCACATAGGTTTTCCCCAAAACTATCCAGGATTTTAGACAACACATTAAGTAGCTACAGCATAAATAGAAAACAAACGGGAGAGGAGCATAAAAATTCCAAAATAATCACAGCAGATCATGTTACCAATTGCCCAGGGTTTTTGATGTCAGCCCACCTAAATCCAATTCCATCTTCTGCTGGTGGAGATTTCAGCCCCCACTTTCCTGGAGGAGCATCTTGTGTGGCTGCCATGTGGCATATTCCAAGGGACAGGGAGCATTCCAGGCCTCCTGTCGATGCACTTCCATCTGGCATTGCTAATTACACTTTCACCTGATGTGAGGCTTGATTATTAATTGTCCTGGCTGCTGAAACTCATTCCTCTTCCCTGCCTTAGTGAAATGAAGCAGAGATTCAGTGAGCCCAGCTCAGTCTTGTCTCTGCCTCCATGTCAGTATTCCCTGGAGCCTGGAGTCTTTGCTTTACATGGATGAGCTGCTTGTTTCAGAGATTGCAGCCTCAGGTGAGGTCTGTAGTGGTGTTTTGTCCCTCAAATCCTCTTGGCAGAGGGGTCACACTCTGTGTTCAATATTCCCTGAACCCAAGCACGTGGTGGGGCACTCACACACGGGAGGTGGGGCTCCTGTCTCCAAATATCTACAGCCAGAATGGACAAGCAAACTGGAAAAACAATAGCAGAAATAATTATGCCCCTTATGGACAACAATAAAAGGATTAAAGGATGTGGAGATGTGGGGTTTTTACAAACCAAGCAAAATCAGGGGTGAAATCTGTGTCTCCTCTACCCAGGATCAGTGTTTTGGCAGCTGGGGCAACAAAACATCTTTTCTCCAGTTAAGGAGTATGGTTCTTTATTTCTTGTTTATTTTTCTCCCTGGTGCTCTGAATTAGAATTTTTTATTTTTTTTATTCACCAACAGGGCTTTTTTTTTTTTTTTTTTTTTTTTTTTTTTTTTTTTTTTTTTTTTTTCACTTGGCATGAAATCAACAGGTTCCTGTGGTCTCATTTATTTCAAATTTCACCAAATTCTTTTCTCTCCCACATCGCTGCCATTCCTCTCTCCATTCTGGTAGCTGAATCTCAGGTCCCTTTGCATTCATTCCAATGTACTCAGAAGCAATTCAGCCTGAAACCAGAAGTTACCTCTTGTAAAAGTTCAGCCACAATTTGCAGAAAAACACCATCCTAGCCTTGAATGCCATATCAGAGCAGCATGGAAACCTCACCTGGGATCCTGCATATCCAACAGGGAGCAAGGATCAGTCTCCACAGGACATCCAGGTTGTGATTTCTCCTGGCTCATGTCTGGCGAGATAAGGGAGGCATCAGATCCTCCAGGAGAGGAAAGGCTTGGTTTGGGTTTTTCCACAGGGCTTGTTTTGGGTTTGTTATTTCTGGCTTGCCCACTGAGTGAACAAGATGGCATTAAATAGCTGATATTCCACAAATATGTCCCAGAGGAGATGTGGCTGCCAGTGACTGTCACACCCGCAGACAGACACAGTCTCCAGTTTGTGAATATACGAAGAGCCCAAACTTCAGCTGACAGAAGTGCTACAAATCATCACCTAAAGGAGCCTAGCCCCTCGTTAAATATCCTGCTTTAGGAGCCACACAATGCAGAGGATTTTGTGCAGGAGGTGGATTGTCAGTGTTCCCTGTTCCGTGGGGCTTTCTCCCTTTCTCAGTGACAGTGGTGTCACCTGCTCATGACCAGTCTGTGGGCACAGCCCAGGCTGAGCTGGACCCCTTTAGGGTGTTCTAAAAGCTTTGTTTTTGGCAGTGGTGAGTCCTTTGAGGTCCCATGGTGGTGGCAGAGGACAACCATGATGATGGGAGCTGTGTGCATGTTGCACCGCTGAAGTCAAGGCACGGCTGAGTCCTATCCCTGCAGACTCCAGAGTTGGAGGCAGATGTCCTGGCTTTGTGTCCCTGAAGACTTCACCCTTCTGTGCAGCCTCAGGGAGTTTGGTCAGAATCCCTCTCACCAGCTTGGGGATGTCTTTTCCTATTTACCAAGACAAGTGTGAACTCTTGACTGGGTAAAATCCAACTCAAGCGAAGAAATTTTCCTTCTGTTGAAAGCAGGAGGAATTTCGCCCTTTATTTAAATGCAACTTCAGACTAAAGTCCAGATCTAATTTAGAGGGAAATGAAGAAGTGGATATCCTTGGTTCAAGGACACTGCATTGAAGTACAGATTAACTTTTAACTGTGGGGAAAGGGGAATTTCCTTTGGTGGCCAGGGGAACTTCCTTCTGCCCTCTTGCATCAACACCACAGAGCCTTTCCAGCTGATTGATTATGGCAAGGGATATCTGGCTTTTTAAAGATGTGTCAGATGCCATATACCTTTGGAAAGTGACTGGGACAGATGGAAGTCTGCAGAGGGAGAGTGAGTTGTTCCTTTTTATGATTAAGAATCATAAAAACACAGAAATATTCTGAGTTAGAAAGGACCCATCAGGATCATCGAGTCCAACTCCTGGTCCTGTACAGGACACCCCGAAAATCCCACCCCATGCCAGAAAGCAAACACTTCTTGAACTGTGACTGGCTTGATGCTGCAACCACTGCCCTGGGAAACCTGTTCCAGGCTTAATTGGTCTCCTCAATGAGGCTTAATTGATCCCCTCAAGGAGGCTCCAAGACTGAAGGATAGGGCAGGCACAGGAAGACACAGGCAGAGAGCTTAGCAAGGACTTTGAATATCACAGGTCACAGGTCAAGACTGGGAGATTGCTGGAGAGAGCAGAGCAACCATTTAGACTTCTTTGAAACCCAGAAAACCACTGGGCTGATTGAAATCAAAAGGAGAAGCAAGGACAAAATGTCTTCTCTTTCTTCCTCTGCTTTACCAAATTGCTTTGAGTAGTCCTAATTAACAATGTAATTGTTCTAGTCTGTGCAAACCCCAGATTTTTGAATTTAAAGGGCACTGTGGTCTTCAAGAGGATATTACTGAATTATCCAGGCACATCCTTGGGAGAGTTGTGTTTGATTTGTGGTCCCATCACAGTAGTGAACAAAACCCCACAGCAGCGCTTTCCAAACTGAATCAGTTCTGTGGCCACTAGCAGGATTCAACCTCATTAATCCTGGCTTCAGGCACGACATCTTTTCTCCAAGCCTCTCTTACTGGAGCTCTCACAAGCTGCATTTTGAAGAACACCAGATGCACAGTGACAGGTACCACCGTGTCACCCCTTCAGTGACCTGCAGGACAGAGTGGATGGTGGTTCCTGTCAGCTGCAGCCTGGGACACGAAAGTGTTCCCCCAAATATTCACCTTTCCCTGGGAACACAAAGAATCACCTCATCCATGTCAAAATACTGCCACAACGGGTCACAGTAACACTGGCTCGGGGCCTCAAAGGTGAATAAGGATTGGAGTGCCTCAGAGTGAAGAAAGGCTGAAGGAGTTGAGATTTGGTTTGATTTGATTTGATTCAATTTATCTTTGTGAGGGATCTTTTCAAGGTGTATAAAATACAGTGACTAAAGGAGATGGACCAGGTGGTGTCCAGTAACAGGACAAAAGATGATGATCATAAATGGAAATACAAGAAACAATTTAAATACAAGGTTAAAAACCAATTTTTTCTGTCAGGGTGATTGAACTGTGGAGTTTTCATCCTTAGAGGTTTTCAAACCCAACTTCCCTGGATGCTTGCCTGCTGACTTTGCTGTAGCTGGTGCTTCTGTGGGTTTTGG
>VWYP01019627.1:119779-132513 GCA_013400435.1 Pycnonotus jocosus
AAAAACCAATTTTTTCTGTCAGGGTGATTGAACTGTGGAGTTTTCATCCTTAGAGGTTTTCAAACCCAACTTCCCTGGATGCTTGCCTGCTGACTTTGCTGTAGCTGGTGCTTCTGTGGGTTTTGGAACAGACATTCTCCAGAGGTCCCTTCTGAGCTCAGCTGTTCTGTGCCTCTGTGACCCTGTGTTCAGCCCCTCCATGCACCACCCCAAAGAAATCAGCTGCAATGAATGCATTTTGCTAATTACTCTAAATCCCTCCTTCCTCCCCCNGCTTATGGAAGAAGATGAATCTTTCCATCTGTGAATTACCCAATATGCATTATTCATGGAACACTTTTATCAGCCCTATTAGCTGCACATGAATCCAGGTAAATGTCAAGTCATCTTTGTTAATCCTTCATTCAGGCTCTTGGAAGTGATACTGCCCTGAGTGGAAATGCATTTGACCTCCCAGAGTATTCACTTTGCTGGTGCCACATTTTGATGAGAAAGCCTGAGTGGTTCTCTGTGGCACAATCTGGACTCTTACCTTTCTGAATAATTGGTAGCAGGAGGTGGCCTTGCTGTTTGCATGTTTCCTTCTGGATCCATATTTAAAATGGAGAGAAAAAAAAGACTTTTTAGCTCACCTCATGTCCATTTGTGTAATGCCTTGCCTGGTGCAGGTGCCCTGCTCTCTGGTGAGCTTTAAGAGTTGCATGCTTTGCTTTTCTCCTCTGCTCTAGGAGATGATTCCTTGTCTTACATCCTGAAGATTTTTCCCAGGAAGCACATATCCAGGGAAAACAACCTTCTCACTCTAACCCTCAGACAAATCCCATGACTTTATTGTGTTCAGGGTAGTGGGTTTAAAATATGCCACTTGCTGCTATCTGACACAACAGCTTTACTTCCACAAAGAACTGAGTTCTTTGGAAAGGGACTTCAGCCAAAAAAAAAGAGAATTCAGGGACATTAGTGGGAATTTCCTCATATCTGTGCTAACCTTCAAGCCCATGACCTCACAGTTTCAATTATTTTATATTTTATAGCATGTTTAGTCACAAATGCTTTCCGTCCATCCCTGTGGATATTGAATTTCTGCTGGATGCTGACACAGTTTCCAGAGGTGGGCTGGAACATTCTGGTGGTGAGGACACTGGCTGAATATATCAAACACTGGAGACTGGGTGGCATCAGATCTGGGCATGGAATAGGGAATGTGTGAGTGCTCCATTCAGCACACAGCTGGGCTGTAGAACTAATTTTCATTATCATAACTCATGATCTAGGAACCTGCTTTCCATCCTCTGGTCTCTCTTGTGCCTTGCAATGGAGTCTGATGTGGAAATATCCATATTTATGCCATGTTAGCTCTAAGTAGCCAACTTTGAGAAGTCCACACCAGTTTTCACCTGCCCAGTCACAAGCTGTCTCTATATTGGTTTGTAGTGATGGTGGAGACACCAAAACTCACCTGGTGGTCCCTCTCTCAGGGTTTCTGTGCTTGGTGTGTTCACACCTTACTGCTCCACACCTGGCCATTAATACCTTGCCCAAGGCCATGGGAAGTCTGTGGTGGAGCAGAAACACAAATGCTGGGCAGTGTCCAAATCCTTAATCCAGCCTTTCCATGTGTGCTGCAGTTGTCTTGCAGACTCGCACTACACTGAATATAAAAGAATTTGAAGTGCCAGAAAATTTCCCTTCTACTTCCAGGCTTTTCTGGTTTCTCTCTGTGCATCTCCCTTGTTGATCCCACGTGTAAAGCACAGAGCAAAAGGATGCTGATGCCAGCTGGAGATTGCTGCAGTACAGACATGAAATGATGCTTCCCCTTGGTATCCTTCTCTTTCCTAATCTGCTGGCAAGGAAGGGAGGACCATGTCAGAGCTCCAGCTGCCCATCTGGGATGGATGCAGAGACACAAGTTTGCACATACATTACTCTGCTGCTGCCAGCCCCACAACAATCACAAAATTTACCATTTGAAATAAAAGTGGTGGAAGCACAACCCTGGGAGAATATGGCAGTGTAAAAAGCTTGCAGATATACCATGGGCAGCAAAAGTGTGTGTAGTGGGTTTCAACCCCTCCTAGCAAAGAGGTTATGAAGCAGGCAAACAATCCAAGAATGATAAATTAATTTCTACTCATTTCACACTCTTTTCAGCTGGCATTTAAAACTCACCATCTCGTCTTCCTGGCTGCAGGAATCTGGATTAGCTTCTCTGTAGAGTAGCATGGCTTTCTCAGGATGAAACAAAGCATTTTTTAAAATACACATCCTCTGCACAGCAGAGAGCCTCTCCCACACATTTAAACAAGCCTTTAAAAAGTTATTGTGAAGTACCCAGCCTGAGTGAGCACAGGAGGTAATGGGCCAACCCTAATTTACATCAATGCACAGATAAACTAAACCCTTGGGGCCTTGGGAAGGCTGACCTGGAACAGAGATTGGACAGAGCTAGAGGATAAAGCAGATATTTATTAAAAGGCCTTCAAGGATTCACCTTGGGCAGGACAAGAGCCTGGCCAGGGCTACACCCAAGGTGAACCCAAAATGGTCACAAAATGGATGAGGGGTCTCACACTTTTATAATTTTGGTCCATTTACATGTTGGGGTTTAATTGTCCAATTACAGTTTCAGATGATGAAGTCCCATCCTTATTTTCTCTCTTCAGCTCACTCTTGTTTGTGCTTTCGAGCCTGAAAACTTGTAACAGTTGTCCTTGGTCTTCAGCAGGAAAAGGATTTGTTTTGTCTCCCTGCTCTGTGAAGAGCTGAGTGACGCTGAATGTGAAGCTCAGAACTGCACCCCTGGGCAGCACAGAATCTGAAAAACATGAAAGCTCAAACTTAAGGCATCAACTAGAGCATATCCAGAGAAGAGAACAGAGATGGAGAAGGGTCTGGAGCACCAGGAGCAGCTGAGGGAGCTGGGTTTGTTTAGCCTGGGGTAAAGGAAGCTCAGGGGAGACTTTGCCCTTCTCTACAACTCCCTGAAATAAGGCTGTAGCCAGGTAAGGATCAGCCTCTTCTCCAGGCAGCCAGTGAGAGGACAAGAGGAAAAGGCTTCAATTTGCACTAGGAGAGGTTCAGGTTGAAAAACATGTAGAATTTTTTCACTGAAAGGATGGTCAGGCACTGGAATGGGCTGATCTGGGAGGTGCTGGAGTCCCCACTCCTGGAGGTGCTCAAGGAATGGTTGGACATGGCACTCAGGGCTCTGGTCTGGGTGACAAAGTTGTGATCTGTCAAAAGTTGGACTCAATGAACTTGGAGGTCCTTGCAAAAGGTAGTGATTCTCAAGAGATTCATGGGGAAAATTGTCCTGTGTTGAGGACAGCTAAAACACCACCTCTCATGTAGCACAGCTCTAGGGCACGAGCTCACAGAGTGGCTCATGGACCCTCTGAGGAAGTAGGATGATATTCACACCTGTTCCCAAGCTCTTCCCAGGCATCCAGAGTGGATTGCTGTCTGAAAAAGGATGCTGGACAGGGAGGACTTTTCATCTGACACAGCACAGTCATCCTCACAGCCTCCTGTCACTGGCAAACTGTGCAGAAACAGCCAAAGAGCTGGAAAACCTCCGTGGCAAGTTTGAGCTTGAGCAGTTGTAGGGAAAAGCACCAAGATCAGAACCTTGTGACTCTGCTGCTTTGCCAAACACATCACAGACGAGGCACAGCCCTGAGCTGGGACAGCTGCTGTGAAGGGAGCTCTCACCTGGTGCTGTGCTGGAAGGTGTCCCTGCCCACAGCTGGGGGTTGGAATTTAATGATGTGTGAGGTCCCTTTCAACCCAAACCACTCTGTGGTGGAAACAGAAAACATTGTTAAACCTCTCTCTTGGAGAGCCTGGAAATTCTCTGGTGAGGGATAAAACTACCTCCTCCCAGGAAAGAGGATTTGAGGTAGATTGTCTTACAAGCTTTGTCAACTCTGGGAACCCCCAGATAAAAGTAAACTTAAAAAAATAATAATAATAAATAAATTTAAAAAAACCCAGAAGTGGTGTCTCTGTCCTTCTGTTACTTAGAAGGGATATAAACATTTCTCCTGGTTTTCCATTTCTCTCCTGATCTTGCTTCATTTTGGTAGTTAAGAAAGTTTCCATTAAACAATTTATGACTGGTGCTTTCCTCTTCCTTAAAACACATGGACCAACAAGAAGGTATTGTAAGCTCCCTCTTGCCTTCAATGGCCCACCAGGAATGTCAGTGCTACAGTGGCTTGTGTTGTGGTGCCAGGAGTTTCAATTTCACACTGCAGACAGCCCTATTTTATTATCCATGCTTTATGGATGGGGAAATGAGAATTCTGATAACCAAACACCGTGCAGGGAGGGGAGAAGGCAAGAAACTGAATCTCTTTTCCAAGAAAAAGAAAAGACCCCCAGAATGAAGGAACTGTATGTGACTGGTAGGATACACAGACCACAACCCAAAAGACACACACATGCAATTTTTTAGCTCTGTCAGGATCTAGATAAGCCTATCTGGTAACAGCAGCAGCTGATCCAATGACATGTGCAAAACTCAAATCCACCAAATATGAGATTACATTTTACATTCAGGAAGCATCTTTCCCTGAGGATAGCATAACATTTTGAAAACTATTAAATATTAACTGGATATTAAACTAGCCCACTGCATGTTTGATGTGTAAGGGGAAATAACTATATTTTTTACGAGACACCTAAAAGCAAGGACAGAGTGATCCATGACAGTGGATTATGCTTCCTGTACCTATCTGCTGTAAATACTAAAAACTATCAAATGTGGTTATAGTCTGTGCATCAGCACATACCTGGGGTGACAGAATGTGAACAAACCCAAGAGGAAAGTTGCAGAGAAATAGTGAATAAATTGGGAAAAGACTTGAATGTCTCCCACCTCTGACCTTACACCCCATGCTATTCTGGGCAGATTGCTCAGTCTCTCCATGCCTGTTTTCCACTCCTGAATAGGAATATAAGTCTTTTCTTTGCCTGTCTTACCTATTCATGCTACAATCCCCCAGGAAGGGAAGTGGTTATTATTTGGAGTTTGCAAAGCACACAATATGGAAAAGCCCCAGGCCCCAAACACTGCACTGGTGAGAGCAATAATGAGATTCAGACAGTTCTTTGCTTCTCACTGCACAGCACTGGCCACAACACAGGAAATAATGTCTGTTTGCTACCTCTGACAGGTGGAAAACTCCCTCTTCTTTCCCAAAAGGCTTTATCAGGAATGGAAAGCTTTCCTGATGGAAGGCTTGTGTGCCTGGCAGAAAGGCTGAAAGGCACGATTGTATCCAATTCTGGAGCCAGACCATCAATACCTGATGGATGAGCCTGTGTCCTTGGGGTGTGGGCAGCTCCAGGAGCTCACACACAGAGGTCAGCCCATGGAGCAGCCAGGGGATTATCCCAGGACAGCAAATCGAGGCAGAGGAAGTGCTGCTTGCAGGCTGGTGTTTCGCAGAGATAACGAATGCTGTCTCCAGATTGGAAGGGTTGCAACCTGCTCCACAGAGAGGAAAAAGACCATCTTTTAGCCTGTCAGCAGCATGGAGACAGATGGTCTTTTATGCACTAATCTTTTCCTACACCCTGAGAAAATCAAGGGATTTTGTCAGTGAGAAACTACATGGCCAAACTCGCTTAGAAGGACGTGTTTCAAAACGATTTGGGTCATTACGGACTAGGCAAGATTCCCACTTCTCTGGGAAACTAAACATCCCTTTAAAAAAGAGCTGTGTCAGACACAATCCTCTTTGATGCACTCTGTCCTGCCTTGGCACCTCACAAGGGACTGTGCACAGAGAGCCTGATCCTCCTCTCTCCCCCATCAGTGACCATCAGGGTAATGCTGGAATTGGGAAGACACATTGGAATCAGGCTCAGAGGTCCCTGATGGAATTGTTCTTTAGGAGCAAATACTATTCAAAGGATGCATATTATACAAAAACTTGGCCAGCAGCCTCCAATTTTCCCTTTTTTCTTCTGTCTCCTCTTCTCTGCTGGGCTCTAAAAGATGTTGGAAGTCAAGTCTCCAGAGGTGAAAAGCTAAAACACAAGAGTGTGTTGGCCAGCTTGTCTTATTTTCTTCTCCCAGGTGCTCCCTCTTGTAACAGTTTCATTTATTCCACTTGAAATCCCATTGTTGTTAATCCTACTCATAAAGGGAAAGGAAATATTAGAGCTGAGCAAATAAAATATCACCTGAAATGGCAACTCTCACCATATGAAATGGTGACTGACATTACCCAGTGAATTCACTGTACTTCACAGTCACTTTTTGTGAAATTTGATGATAGAATTACAGAATTATTAGGGTTGGGAGAGACCTTAAATCATAAACCTGTTTCAGTTCCAGCAGGCACACTTTCCACTGGACCTGGTTGCTCTCAGTCCCACTCAGCCCAACATTGCCACAGCTTCTCTGGACAGGTGTCAGGTGTCATACACTGATCAGGAATGTTAAATGTAATCTCAATAGTGTATTTATCACCGGCTCTAGAAGTTGCTTGGCCTTGATTCACATCTGGATGACCATGGCCAGACAAACAGTCCATTTCTACCATCCACTGCCACAGATCACCTAGGAGTTCACTTTATTCACCCTTTTTGATCTGTGTATTTTTCACAGCTTCACAGAATTTCAAGCCAGAGGGTTTTCTGGAGTCATCTAATTTAAGTTTTCCAAATTCCACCTGTTTTCTCCTGAGTAAATTCAGTAACTTCTGTTGAATGAAATGGATGTGGTTCCTGGGAGTGTAATGAAGCGAGGGTGAAGGAAGTCATTCTGAGAGTAGAGAAAGTAAAAACCCAGCTTTGTTACAGGTTTGAGCCCTCACAGCATCAATTCCAGCTCTCCCTCTGAGACTCTCACTGTCTTGCTGGGTGAGAAACAAGGTGTGTTACCCCTTTTTAGAGAGATGTCTGCCAGCCACTGGGCCAGTGCCTGTGAGGCTGGCCAGATGCCACCAGATAAATTGTCTAATGTCAGTTCTTCCTGCCTTTTCAATTCAGAGAGTGCTAATTCCCTTCACCACCCTGTGGGTATTGAATTCTCTCTGGATCTCCTATGTCCTCCCCTTCAAATCTCTTTTGGGACTGACTGAGTTGCAAAAGTCAGGAGAGGATGGAGGGAGGAGCAGGAGCAGAGCTGGCTTTGTAGACATAAAATCACATTGCTGTGTCTTCTCAGGAAGCTAATAATGAATGCAAACATGACTGAAGAAGGAGTGAGTCCAATTAATGGGAGAATGTTTATCTTTGTTCATTAAGCTCCAGGGGAAAAAAAATCACACAAAGAAATAAAGCCCATCTCTCTTATATTCATCTGTATTCTCAAGCAAAAAGGTTTTGAGATTGATCCTCAGCCAGGGTCAGTACCTGGCACTACTCCTGTTAGATTTATATTTATGTCTCAATACAATAAATGAAGAAAGAAATCCTTGCTGAACTACAAATCAAAAAGCCCACAGGTAGATATTTAAAATATTTTGTATATCCTTCTAGGTAAGTATTTGGGAATTCTGATTGTCCTAGTTTTAAGCCTTATGTTTATAGTTTTATGTATTTTTGAGAGCTCTACACTGGCACCAGCCACCCCACAGTTCCAGTGCTTCTTATGAGCCCTCCTTTAAGAGTTCAATATTTTGATCCAGTTAATTTCTGTTTTGCCTTCCCCTGTGAGATACCAGCTTTTCTTCCCACATTCTGTTTTCACAAGCCCTGCAGTAGCATTGTCAGAAGCACCTGCACTTCACTGGGATGGAGGAAAGAACTGTGATTATCAAATAATTTACAGAAAGTAAACAGAGACAAAGCTATTTTAGTGGCAGACCAAAGTCAAAATCATGGCAAGCCTTGCAGAACAGATAGGGAGGAAACTGGAAGGAGACACAAAAGTGAGTCCTTCTGCAAGGGTAGAAAACCAGCTCCAACATCTCTACAAAGTGTTCCTTCTGGAAAGGGGCATTTTGGTGTTGTCTGACAGTATTGCACAATGCCTACATGGGAAATTGGGCATGAATTGGGGGCAGTCTCTCATCTGAAACAGAAGCACTGAGTTTGGGAATGTCAGGAGCTGCTCTGTGATCCAATACACTCAATAGGGCAGCACCATTAAGGTCACAGAAAGTTAGAAACTATGGAATTGGAAGGGAACCACCAGGATCATTGATCCAGCTCCTGGCCCTGCACAGGACAATCCCAACAACCCCATCCTGTGCATCCCTGGGAGCATTGTCCAAACTCTCCTGGAGCTCTGGCACCCTCAGGGCTGTGACCATTCCTTGGCAAGCCTGGGCAGTACCCATGACCATGTGGGGGAAGATTTTTTCCCTGATTTCCAACATAAACCTTCCCTGGGACAGCTCCAGCCATTCCCTGGTCTCCTCTCACTGGCCACCAGAGAGAAGCTGCTGGTGTGAAGGAAAGAAAACAGACATTTTTATCAGCTATGTTTGTGGTACCTCTTTTTTTTTTAGAATGCTTCAAGAAGAGTTAAACTCTAACCAGCACTGACTCTAACAGAGGACACTTGTTTTACAACATCCTTTCTCTGAGGAACAATGACTTGCAGAGGTAAAGAGCTTTTCCTCTGCATTGGGTTACTACTCTGATGTAACTCTGTTCCCTGCATCTGTGCTGCATAAAGCACAAACCCACATTACAGAGCTGTGCTGCAGCAGTGAGAAAGTCGTTCCATCCCAGGGTCTTGGGGTTTCTACTGCAACAGACACACAGGAGTAGCTGCATTTTTCTTGAAAAGCCAAATTTTCGGTGACCAGTAGTTTTGATCTCTGAAGGACCAAAGGCAACTCAAACTCAAACATGAAAAGATGAACTGCAGCTGTAGCAGTCCAAGCAGTGACAACCCTGAGATTATTTCAATAAAAAGGCAGGAAATTTTTTCAGGATATGATGGTCTGTGAGCACAGCAGCACATCACTGCATAGATCAACTCACAGGCACTTACCAAGAAGAAATATTTTTGATAATATTAATTTAAAGCAAGCCAACTATGCAATATGTGATTTATATAATATGCCACCTGTCCAAATTATTGGTTTCATTTTTAAAGGAGTGAGAATACATACCTGAGTTCTCAGCTGAGACCTGGTTTAAAGAAAAAAAAAAAGATAGATACAACCTTAATTCCTGCTTTCAGTTCAGAAATGAAGCAGGATTTTTCAATCAGACTTGCTGCAAAATCAGAATAGCAGAAAATACCCCATTGTGTGGTGTGCATCGACAGGAACATCCCAGATATAAAATCCTGCTTTGTGACTTATTCACAAAAGGGAGAAACCGTGGAATCACATGATTTTTAATTGTAAAGTGCTGGAGAATGTGAACAATAAGTGTTGGATTACAATGCATCTGAAAAGGTGTTGTTATAAATGAAGGCACTGTGAGAAAATTTCCCCTGCCTGCCAGGGAAAGGAATCAGCCCAGAATAAGGCCCACAATCTGTTTGCCTTAACTCTCTGAACTGTCACCTCAACTATTCATTTAATATTTTTTTTTCCACCTTAACAGCGCTGAAGTTTCTCTTTTACCTTCAAATTGCCCTAGAAACTTTAATCATTGCAAGGATTATTACAATAACCGTCTCAAATTAATGCTGTAATTCAGAGCATACAGGTCTGCAGAAAACATTATCACTCCTCCTGAAATGAAAACTGCACAGCCTTAAGTGTAATGTTGTTATCATTTTTCTATAATTAACTGCTGAAAATCTGACTTAAATTTACGAAGATATCGCTCAAGTTAATTGTCTTGTTGCTTAGCAAGAGAGAAGGAGAACTCAGTAGGGTTACTGGAGCAGCAGCTACCTATGGTTAATAAAGATTTTAAAATCCTGGTTTGTTGAGACCCATGCAGCTTCAGAAATATGATTTCCCACTGCCTGCAGAGCTGCAGGAACAATGACTTGTTTCCAAAACTTCTGCAGATGAACAATGAAGTCTTGGCAATTAAGTCCAAAGGCAGGTAAAAGCAACAAAAAAAGCAACACAAAAAGCTCTGTAGGCTGAAGATTTCCAGTCTGTATCTCCTTTGTTCACTCAGAAAAAGGTGCATAAACACCAGATGAGGTTTGGTTTGGATTTTTTTTTTTTTTTCATTTTTTTGATAGAAGAGGAAATCACATGTTTTAAAGTATGAGCTTATTTTCCAAAGGGATCAAACAGACCATCCCTAAATGGAGCATTATGAGTCAGACATCTAGTTAGTTTTAAGGATTTGGTTCTTGCTGATAAAGATATTTTACTGCTTATAGTAGTTTAGCAGTGTTAATAAAAGAAGGGGTTTTGGTTTGGGGTTTTTGGCTTGGTTTTAATTTGTTATGGGATTTTGTTTGATTGTTGGTTTTGGTTTTTTGGAGGTTTTTTTAGTACTTTTTTTCAGGTTAGACAAATCCCTTTCCCACTCAGGCAGGAACAAGGATGTCGGTGTCACTGCCTTGGTGTGAATTCACAGAGATAACTTGAAGGATTTAATTTAACCTTTGTCAGCAAGTCCTTGGAAATTTGGAGTTCTGGTCCCTGTGCCAGGTTGCTTGAAGACAGATTTGACTACACCTGTGAGAAAACACCTGAGCTTAAAAATCATGTTAACTAATCAGTGTAAGGATGGCTGCATAAATCTGCAGCTTTTCAGTCATGCAGAAATGTCACAGGATGTGTCATAGAGAAGGGTCTGGATCACAGGATCACAGAATGGTTTGAGGTGGAAGGGACCTTAAAGCTCACCCAGTTCCAACCCTTGCCATGAGCATGAACATCTTCCACTATCCCAGGTTGCTCCAAGCCCTGTCCAGCCTGACCTTGGACACTTCCAGGGATCCAGGGACAGCCACAGCTTCTCTGGGCACCCTGTGCCAGGGCCTGCCCACCCTCACAGGGAAGGATTTCTTCCCAGTATCCCATGTAACCCTTCCCTCTGGTCATGGGAAGCCATTCCCTGTGTCCTGTCCCTCCATCCCTTGTCCCCAGCCCCTCTCCAGCTCTCCTGGAGCCCCTTTAGGCCCTGCAAGGGGCTCTGAGCTCTCCCTGGAGCCTCCTCCTCTCTAGGTGAGCACCCTCAGCTCTCCCAGCCTGGCTCCAGAGCAGAGGGGCTCCAGCCCTTGGATTTGTTCCAGCAGCTCCACGTCCTCCTAATATTTTGGGTCCCAGGGCTGGAGCAGCTCTGCAGGTGGGGTCTCACCTGAGCGGGCAGAGGGGCAGAATCCCCCTCCCCNCTGATGTTGTGGATCCCAGGGCTGGAGCAGCTCTGCAGGTGGGGTCTCACCTGAGCAGGCAGAGGGGCAGAATCCCCCTCCCCTGCTGCCCACAATGGGGCATCAGTCCAAGATAGAAGAAGGTAATTAGAGACACGCCAATTAGCACCCCAGATTTGCACTGATCATCTTTACTAATGCAAAGAGCAAATAAATTTACCTCCATATGCAGAAAAATAAAGAAGCCAACCAGAGCTGTAAAAGTCATTGCCCTACCAGTCAAGTTATTTCGTCAAGAGATTGTAGAAGAAAAAGAAAGAGGAAGATGCTGCTTTATCAGCCTTGGACACTCCAGAGATACCTAACAAGCCAGAGGGAAGTGTCTGGAAACACCCGGAGGCTGGAATCCTCCTGATTTCTGTCAGATGTGACATCAACTGAGCTGCAAGTGGGCTTTTGGCCCACCAGTGGCTTCTTCATGGAGAGGAATATATTAAATTACTAAAGCTGAAAGAAAAACTGGCTGGAAATGAGAATGGTATGAACTGGATGTATTTTTCTGAATAAAAATTATCTACCTATCACAGATCCCTGCCTTAGGATTAGAAGCAAATACTCCAGAGATGTCCCTTTCCCCACAACAGCTGTTGGGAGTCCAAACAACCACCTTGAAAGGTGCCAAATTTTGGGGGAGCTGAAGAATAAATCTGATGCCCTGACTGACCCATGCCAACCCTTCAACCATCATTGTCCTCAGTTGCCCCTTTGAGTGAGTAATCCTAATACTTGAGGGAATCCCATATATTCAGGAAGACCATTTATCCATTTTTTTTTTTCTCCTATTCCCAGTTTTCATCATGTTTCTGGAATATACACCCATGGTGTAGTTTTATATTACTTCCCCCTACCAGAAACTGGCTGCAAACAGATTTTTCTCTCTGTAATATAACCAAATAAATTAGCATCCAAAAGAAATTTCTATCAAAGACTGCAAGCCTAGAGCACAGGAAAATTGGTATTCCTGCAGAAGACAATTATTTGGTTTAAGGAGGATAAAGATTCTGCTGGGATTTTGATACTAGCTTAAAAATTTGCAGGGGTGTTATAGCTATAAATCTGGAGGAAAGTAAAAAGCCTCAGATGGTCCAATTTGCTGACAATTTTACCTCCACATTTATTTTAGAAAATATATCTAATGGCAAACAAGGTTTGTTACTGCTGGGTTTTTCTGTACTGCAGTAGAATCTAAAATTCTGCTGGAAGCTTTCCAAGCTCAGCACAAGTTTCACTGCCACTCTGAAAATTGTGCATTTCCTCTCTTTCACTCACCTCAGAAGAGTGTGGCATGAGAAAGAAATCTCAACAATGGACCAAATATTGCTCTCCTGACCTGAAGCAATTCCTGGAATCTGGGTCCTCATCCAGGTTTTGGAAAAGCAATTAATTATTGCAGGTGCTTCAGGTGCTCAGCTAGAGACACCTTGAAGAAGGCTGAATTTCAGGACATGCTATGCTCTGAATATAATTA
>VWYP01019629.1:0-16288 GCA_013400435.1 Pycnonotus jocosus
ATAAATATATATATAAAAATAGGAAGTATCTTACCCATGAATAGGAATACTGAGAAGTCTTTCCATATTAGAAAGAATTATTTTTATAGTCTCTGGATCACGATTTGACCCCAATTCTGTTACTAAAAGGGATTTTGTAATGTCTGGAAAAGAAACAAAACCTCACTCTTCCTACAGAATAAAATAAATAGTCACAGTAACTAGCAGAGTTTACTTCATTGCTTTCTTACAAGACTTAATAAAAATCAGGTATCTTAATAAAATATTACATATATCAAACATATAAAAATCTGTTCTTATCTGGAAAATGGCAGGAAAAAATAAAACACAATGAAAAAAGCACGATCTGCTCCAACTGTGCATATACATTAATTGACGCCAGTACTAAATAAAATTCTATTGCTGTAAGAATTGAAACAGTCTTGTGATACTTGAAGATCTCATTTCAAGTACAGATTTTACTTGATGTAGGGTTGTAAGCACAGAAGAGTGGTGCTGACTTAAACCAATAGGTCACATCTGGGAGAAGCTGAATTGTTTGGCAGATTTGTTTCACTCTAAAGAACAACCTCAGATTGCAGACATACAGGGAATTAAAAACAAAGAAACAAACTGACAAAACCACAATATATGGGAAATAAAATCTTCAACTGCTGAGTTCTGATTTTGCACAGATCATGTCATATGCATCAAAGAGAACCTAAAAGGTGTTTCTCAAAACTAAACCACCCACGGCCAAAGAAAGTCCTGCAAAACAAACCCATGAACTAAGAAATACCAATGTATCCAGGTCCCAAATTGCTCCTGTCTCACTTGCAATCTGGTAATTACCAGAAAGAAGCTACTCAGTTCAGCTTACCTTCTTGGCCTGATACTTGAAGTTTTTGACCATTGCAAAATGCACCTTTTCCCTTTCTGGCAGTATACATCTTGTCTTCTACACAACTATACACAATTCCAAACTCTATCTGCAACAAAAAGGAAAAATGCCTTGAGGGTTTTTTTCCCTTTCTTCCTATTTACTGTGAAATAGGAAATTACAGAACTTAGTTGTAACTAGAAGCAAGCAATTAATTTGGATTCGATTAGATATTAAGAAATAAAAAGTATACCTTTTTGTTTACAACAAAGCCAATTGAAACTGCCACAAATGGAAACCTACAAAACAAAACATTTCACTAATTTATAGTGAGATACTAAATTTATTTTATTACCATATTTAACAAAGACAGTGTTCAGTTAAATGTAATGTATATTTCAAAAACAAATGTGGACTATATAGAACATAGTCCTCTGGAATTAGCACAATTTAGCTGAAAACAGAGCACACAACATTGGTTACCATTTGAAACACAAACTTTTCTACCCACTAGGGGTTGCCATTCCTGTTACAGCTGTTCCTAGCCTAGGAACTGCTTTCTACAGTTGAAGAATGCAAACAAGCCTCTATGGTGCTAGCCTTTCTCAGAAGAAACAAGCTGGCCAAAATAGTCTCATAAAAAGAACCAAGTTACCCCTCCCACCACCTTCCCTTTCTCCACCAAAGCCATGACAAAGACAGATATGGAAGAATGAAGGAAGAGTTAAGACAGTGGGACTGTGTAAGACATGGTGGATTACATGTCAGTCTAAGTTTGAACCAATCAACCAATTAAATATTTTTACTTTTTTTTTTTCAATTTCCAGACATTTGATTTTATTCTTTCTACAAAAAATACCAACTCTTAAACCTGTAGATTCAGTAGAATGGGTTCTTTTCTTGTAACTTTCTGAACATGTTATTTAGCAGGATTCAGGTGTTTGAAAGCCATTGTGCACATAGCAGCAGTCTTTTCAAAACTGAAATCAAGCAGACTCTGAAAAGCTCACTGGGGCCAAAATCTATCACACTTAAAAGATGTAAGGAATCAGCTGACAGTGTTACCCTCTAAGTCCCCTCCTCATCTTGCTGCAAAATACAGCTGATAACTACTCGTAATATCCTGCTTTCTTTCATTGCTAGGGCTCCTAGATCTCAATGGATTTGAAAGTTCTTAGAAATCAGCATCTGAAGCTGTTATTCCCTTTCTGAAGATGCTGCAACTTCTTATTCTGAATCCTGTTCCTGTCGAAATCTGCCCATCTGTCTTTGGAATGCATGCCAAAGGCTGCTGATCCCTCCTATATAATACAGGCCTCTATGGAAGAACTGATGTAGGTAACAGAGTAAGACTATTACCATACTCACAGGAATATTAAAATGCTTGCAAAACTGCCCAATGGCTCTCAATAAGTAGCAATTTGTAACTATTAATAAGTTCATAGTATCTCTTTTAAAGCAGTTTAAAAATTAAAAACTACCTTACTTTCATGGAACAGGAGAAAGAAAAAGAGTAATCAGTTGAGGTTGCTAACATAAAAAAGTGAAAGGTAGACCTGTGTACAAAGTTGGTAGTTCCATCAATAGGGTCTATAATCCACGTGGGGTTATCTGTCAGAATGCTGCCCTCGCCAGCTGCAACAGATTCTTCTCCGATAAAGCTACAGTAGAAACACATTTAAAAGACAGAAACTGTTTAAAATGTCTGAATTACAACATTGTCCTTGACACTGAAATCCATAAAAGTGAGATGAAGCTTTGAGTACCACCAGCGATCACATGCAAAAAGCTGAGAAATACAGTGTTTATCCAGAAAGCACCAACCATGTCTGACAAAGCTTGCATGAGTATTTATGATGTCAAGGATAAGCACAATATGTGGGGAAAAGAATTTTATGTTTCAACACAGAAATAATACCAGAATTTAGCATTCAGAATATACTAGAATAATACCAGAATCTAGCATTCACAACATTGATGTTTTCATAATTTTTTTCCAGTAACAGCATCATCAGATTTTGTTCAAAATACCTGTAGCTATTTACAACTTTCAGCTTACTTGTGCTACACAACATTATTTTGTAGCTTGTGCTTTCAGTGAAGAAAGCTTTTGTGGTCTTACACACCTGGTCAGAACACTGCAGCAACTGTTAAATTTGAAGACTGATTTCAACCCAAATATGACAGAAAGTTGTTAATCTCAAAACTTTAGTTTTACAAGCATGACAAAATGGTAACATGATAAAGAGATAAAATTCAAACCAGAGTTCCCAAAGATGAGTGCTCAGCCACAGTACTAAACCCCAGGGACACAGAATGCAGAGCCACAGCACCCCAAATTTCACAAGTTTTGCTGCTCATGAAAGTGTGTTAGACTGCAAAATTATTAGAATGAGTCTAAGTGGGTGGAATTCTCTTTGAGGCCTTTTGCAGGTTGTCACAATTTATCACACATTACTCAACCTATGAACGAACACATGCTTTCCTCCAAACACATGTAAAATAACTGCTGAGAGGAAACAAATGAGGTCCCTTTAATATTGATTGGGAGTTTTATGATTAACTACAGAAGTGAGGATGACTAATCAGAAAGAAACAGCATGTTTCCAAAAAGCAGCAGACCTTCAGAAAAACAAGACTGAATATAGGTGGATGAGTAATTCACTAGGAAGAGAAATTCAGCACCATTATGTCTAATGTGACACTGGTTGCCTAAAATAAAAGGAAGCTAAAATATTCTAAAATGCTTAATAATGCCACAGAAACTTTTATTTCAAGGTCACTCCACAAATCTGTATGCTTATACTAATTTGATTACTGACCTTTTCCACCACTCAGTTGCTCCAGTTCTACACAGATTTCTTACATTTCACATATACAGCCACAATAACAAAATCCCCAAGAAAATGAAAGAAAAAAATGGCAAACTGACCTTAAGGAAACTGTATTAAACTTGAGCCATTATGTCAAAATGCTAAAGACAGACCCATGTAAGCAAAATACATACAGATCACACCTCAAGAATACATTTTTCATGGAGTAGGTGACAGGGGTATAGAGAGGGGCAGGAGAAGGGGAAAAAAAGGGAAGAGCAATTAAGAAAACCAGTATTTTGTATGACAGTCTTTCTGTTATGCAGAACAAGAAAATCTTGTCTTCTTTTAAGGATGTTTTATGTTGTAAAACAGTATGAGATTTGCAAAAAGGCATGCTCAGTTCCACAGGACCTATCCAACACAGACAGCAAAGGAACACTAGTTTCAAAAGCAGACATGAAATTTGGGTCCTAGGTCTCCTGGGGCCACCTTTGATTTTTCTAACACAAATCCCAAGAAGCTTCCTACAGTTGGCTCAACTGGAAGTGATTTTTGGCCTAAATTTTATCTCATGTCAGTAGTCCCAGTAACATCTTGTTTTGTTGCTACAGCCCTGGGCAAAATTTCAGCCCACTACTACTCTAAAATACTTAATTTATTGAAGGTAAAGGAAAATGTTACAACTTTCCACTATGTCACTTGTAACAAAGCTTTACCAAGCAAAATCATAAACTTTCCATTTTTTTCAGTCAAAAACATACTGGAAACAAGTCATACCTGTGAGAAGGATATTTTTCTTTTATCAAAGAAATAAGGAAGTTTTCTACTTTTTGATCAGTTTCTGTCACTAGATCTACAGGTGAACTTTTTGTCATAACAGATATTTCTTCTTTGAGTGCTCCACGGATTATCTGTTAAAACAAAAACAAACAGAAAAATAATCTTTCACTGGTAATGATATGGAAAATAGTAGTTTTCAAAAAAAACCCTTAAGCATAATTTTTACAGCCATTTCCTATAGTGCACACACAAAACACAAGCAGTGACATAACCTGGATTTAACTGCAGGAGCTGGGACTTGCATCTCTAGTCCCTACTCAGTACAAAGTTTTACATGGCTTTAAATCTAAACACAAAAGGAAGATTTACATATTTAAATACCAGAGTTGAATAAAACACCTAACACTGAGCTCAAGTCAGCTATTTTTAGCCAGACCCTGCATTTATGATCTTAAAATTGTCAGTATCAGCTTAAGCAAGAATCCATGCCTCACAGCCCACAGAATTATTTTACTGTAATTCAGGAAGATTTTCTGTGGGAAGACTTTAATGAGGTTGTTGCAGAGACAATGTTCCACAAATTTTGCAGCTCCAGGGAACAGAATTAGAACATGTGCCATCTTGTCTGGCCGCCTTCAAGTGTACTAAGCAGAACTACTAAGAACCAAAACAGTTGGTAACCACTAGTGTTGTACAGTTTTGCCAAGCTGTACACATTTTTTCTTGCTCTTAGATCTCAAATGGCAAAATATCATCACTGTAAGGGATGGCTCTTATTTGCAGAAGCAAAGCAGTCTTCACAAAGAGAGACAATCATAGAATGGTTTGAGTTGGAAGGAGCTTTTACAACCCTCCTGCCATGAGCAGGGACACCTTCCACTAGCCCAGACTTAGAGCTCCATCCAACCTGGCCTGAGACACTTCCAAGGATGCAGCAAATACAATATTTATGGGGTTGTGTGCAGTGAACACAATATTATATGGTTGTGTGCCACCAACAAGCCCCTGTATAAAGCTGACTGAGGTGTTCACAAGACTGTCACCAGCTTTCAGGTGGTAAAATAATAAGGCAGACAGAGGTCGTTCAAGGGCGAAAATCGAGATGCTCTTCCTTCATTTACCACAATTCTGAATTTCATTTTTTAAATCAAACTCATGGAACAAAAAGTTACTTCTCAGTCTTTAATCCGACTCCAGGCCAAGGAAAAGCACACGGTTGTTTTCTTAAGTTAACTAAGTTGCAAACATAGACACTAATTTTGCACTTGAACAGCACAAACTATGCTGCCCATTTAGGTTTTTGACAGAACACTCTCCAAAAGAAATTCCAACATCAACCTCCTTTAAAAGCTATAAACATATTAGACTCAATAAATCACGTTATTATTTATAAAGAGCTTATACATACCTCCCCAGCTTTCCTTGCTAAACCAACTGCATAATCCATACATTCTTGCCAGGGATCTGCCATCCTTCCCGAAATAAAGAGCCTAGCAAAAGGAGAGATTAATGCCAAAAATTATTTTGGCTCGTTTTCTTTCTTTTTTGTGTTTACAAATTCGAAGCTTTTTGCTTCCCCTGGTTTAAGTACTGTTCAGATGAGGAAACAGGCTGAGCGCACGCCCCGCCCCGCCCCGCCCCGCNCCGCGCCTGCGTGTGAGGGAGCGCGGGGCCGGGCGCGACCGCCTCGGCGCCGGCGCTGTCAAAATTGACGGGGGAAGTGTTGAAATTAGACTTTGATGTTGACTTCTGGTTAATAATTGGACGTGGCAGGGCAGAGATACCGTAAATGCTCTCCCATGGAGCACGCGATTGAAGTTTATCATAGATTGAAAGGATGGTTTGGGTTGAAAGGAGCTTTAAAGATCATAAGGAACTCCTGTGCCGTGGCCAGGGACGCTTTCCACATGACCCCGTTGCTCAGAGTCCCATCCAACCGGGCCTTGTTCCCTTCCAGGGGTGCGGCAACCACGTTTGTGGGAAGCCTGTGTCAGTGCCTCAGAACCCTCACGGGGGGCAAGTTCATAGAGTTCAACGGTTTTTGAAAGCAATTTCCAATGCAGCTAATGCATCTTCAGTATTAATTAAATTCATACAGTGGGAAAAAAAATGTCTCAAGCCTGATTGTTACCAGTTTAATTATTTTCTCCTGTGGTCTTTTGAACATATTTTCTGTCATCAAGGCAAAACACTGAGGACTTGTTTTGTCCTCACAAATTGCAACTGATGTAACTGACCGTCCTATGTTAAATGGTGATCTGGCTAAACAGGGCAAGGGTTGCAATTTGGTTGATGCTTAAAACAATCATAAAATGTCTACCACACTGAAAGAAGCAGTCTTACCCCATTGCCCCAATGCCAACCCAATGCACAGCTAGGCCAAAGGGGGTTCGTTTTGTCCTTTCCACATCACTGAAAAATAGTTTCCACTCTCATTGAATCTGTTGTGTGGGGCAAGTCATTGTGCAATTCCACATTTCCTCCTTCCCATCTCATAAACAGGAATAAACCTGCTTTTTAAAGTATTTATAGTTATTAAAGAACTACAGAGATAAGTTGTGTTTTTATTGATTATGTTGCAAATCATTCTTTACAAGGTTTTACCAAAGCACACAGACCATTGAAAGAGGCACTTTGGCTCAGATTTGGTTTGAGGCAAGCAGCTGAACATGCCTCAGTACAACCTATGTAGGACTGCACGAGTGTTATGAAAAATGGCTTTTTTGACATCAATTATGTACACTTAATATTACAGCAAGGGTTTTAGAGATTTTGAATTCTGTGTTCACCTTAAAATCAGTGGAAGTAAAACAGGAATGTCTGAAATTCTCTCCTAACAAGTATAAAAATTTTCCTAATCTAAACCACAATGTCTATTCCACCTGAAATGAAATTTTGTATTTTATGTACAAGGCTACTAGGAGGAAAACTAAGCTGCAAGCTCTATTTTTATGTGTCACTTGATAAACTGGATGAACAGAGGTGACCTATTGATAAAAAGTCTGCAAACCAGACTGATCACACCCCAGGGTGCATACTTTTCCAAAACAGCCACAAATACAGAAAATTGTGAAAATAAAAGGATGAGAGATTACTGCCTGCTTTCTTAGTGTGATATATTATTTCTTGTTTACTACAGCATTGCCCAGCCGATCTAACAGGTCACATATCCATGCAGAATTGAACTCTTGGTGTTAATAGAACCCTTCCTAACTGTTGCATATATTGCAAACACATGCCACCTTGTAGCAATTTTGGAACTGGAACAAGGCCCAGAGCTGCTACAAAAGCATCTCATAAAATGTTTGTAAATTACTGACCTTGTGCATTCTCTAAAATTACAGCTAGAACAACTAAAATGCTTGATATTCGCCTATTTTTGCAGTTTGGCTAAAAGCATTGTTTATTGTAAAATCAGGAAGTATTTATTTTGATAAATTCCTCTTCTTGCTAGCATAACTTTACATACATTTTTTTTTTTTACTTCTACTAGAAGGTAAAGTTTTATTTATTAACTTTTAAGTGAAACAGTTCAGCACCTTCTAAGCACAGGCTTGTAAAATTAACAGTGGTTTCAAATGTGTACTGATTTCTCCAGTCTTTTGGGGTTTTTTTCAAATGCAGTTGTTGAACTTTCTGTATGAAAATGTGCTAAAATAATAAGTTTTTTAAAAAAACCCAAAATGCTAAGTAAATTTATCTTAGCGTCTAAACAGGTAAAATGAGAGCAATTCTACCCTAGGCAAGATTCTAAAGGTCTAGAAAAGTTTCTGCTTTTGTTCCTAGTACCATTGATTAGGGTGGAGTTTTCACCTCTTCTCAATTATTTTTATTTATCTGTCAGACTAATTTGGTTTTGCTTCTCAGTTTCTGAAAACTACCTGGAATGAGCTTCTGTGTACAGTCCTAGACACATTCCTGGAATAAGATAATAGTGAAAACTTTTTGGAGTCTTATCAACTGTGACTTGCCATGTTTGTACTGTCATTTACAGGCTGAGAGGCCTTAGCCATTACTGGCGATGGATGAAAGCAACCACCCTGGTAAAACCTTTGAGGTCTCACCAAAGATTTACTTTCTGCATCCCAAGTCTATCTTCTCTTTATCCACAAAAAAAAGTGTTATATCAATTATTTTGCCTGCAAATGCTAAGATTTTCTTTCAGAAGATTTTCTGCTAAAAAAAGGGAAATGACCCTGTTGCACAGAAGTATTTTTCATTTGCTTTTGTAGCAACACTGTGGGGAAAAAGTTCTGTTTAGTGGTCTTCCCATTTTCATTATTTATTAAGACATACTGTCCCCACCACTTACACAAAAATAAATACCAAATTTAAGAAAACATTGTTGATATTATACAGCTCAATAGAGCACGAATTTATTCTAGAATGTGAATATCTGTAATATTAGTTACTATCATTTTCCTTTCAGGACACAGTTCTTCTGTCAGTAAAGGAACTCAGAAATTGATGGAAATTGTGTCTTTACAATGGAAGACAGATTCTGGCATACCAGTGATTTTAAAAGAAAACTGGACTTGTTTATTACCACGCTTCTAAAAAATATTGGGGTTTTTTTTGTTTGTGAAAATTTATTGACTAACTAAAGTAAGATTCTGTATCCTCTATAAGTAGTACATCGTTATCAAGATACTCTAGAATTATATTCCCTCCATTGTACAGTGGATAGTCTTTATCAGAGAGCCATGTTTCCAGTGTGTGCTCAAATGGCAAGGCTTCTCCAGAGGCAGTATGGCATAATCTCAGTTTCTGTAAAACAAATAGCACAGAAATTAACAACAAGATTTGCCTATCCAAGATGAAGGAAGTGGGGTGGGAGAGGCACAAAAGGCTAAAGAAAAACTAAAACCAAAATACAACAACCGGGAAAGTGTTTGTTATTGCTGACTTACCTGGGATGTTGATTTGTTGTTGTCATTTTTAAGGCCTGCTAAGGAAGCTGCAAAATCCACTACTTTGCCAATACTCCACTTACTACAAAAGAACATGGGTTTGCTTTTCTCTTTGTTTCCTTTTGGTAAAAATACTTGAAAGTAAATTCTTTCTGTCTAGAAAAACATGAAAAATAAACCAAAAATTATCCACAGAAGAAACACAGCATTCCAGTCATATACATCTAGTAAGTCTTTTTAAAGTAAAACATAAAACTTTTTAAAGTTTTTCAGTAAAAAAACCCTTACAACTTCAACCCCAAAATTACCAGCTGAAATTTGTTTTATTCCACCAGAACAATTTTGCTGCAAAATATAAATGACTAAGATCATCAAATCCAATCCTCTCCAGCTGCAGGCATATATAGGATGGACAGGAAGTTCTTAAAGGTACAGGGAACATATTTTCCCACCAGTCCCACAGCACACTGTTATATACCAAGAGACATGAAAAGGTATCTGCCCTCGTGAGAAAAAGGTGAGTTTGAATAAGCAGTATTTGTTTTTGGCAGCAGTCTAGTGTCTCAAATGGGAATGCAAAAGCTGTTAGAGCAGATCACTGTACTAGAAATGCCTGCTTCACAAACCAGCATTCAGATAATGACCAGCTAATCCTTTATCCTGTACTGTATCCTCCTTTTACATACTAAACACTCTTCCTACTAGACTGAAAGATTTGTTTAAGAAATGTCAAGACTAATCTACAAGAGAGAGATTCTGAATGGGATTAGGGTAAAATATAGCAAGCATGACTGCTATATATTCACCATTTAGGATCATCCTCACTGAGTCAAAGCCAAAAACTATCAAACAAGACAGAAGTCTGCTTTTTAAAGGATTTATTTATACATTCCCTAGGAACATATGGAACTACCTCAACCATGTTCATAAAACTGACTCTGAATTTCAACCTGTGCTTTTTCCTTGAAATTTGAGTGTTCTCCACACAGAAGAAAAGAGAATCATGTCCTGGAGCTATCCCTCAAAACATCAGAAAATATTAGTAACTGGAGTAAATGGAGCAGTGGTTTCTTATTTAATTGTTAAGGTAAAATTGAAACTCCCCTTTGTCTCCCTGCATTCCCCAAAACCAGCAAATGCAACCAGGAAACCTAAATACATTCAGCATGGATATTCTGTGAGCTGCATTCAGGGGAACACCAACTGGGCTATTAGAACAATTGATGAAGAAACAGTGCCAGGGCCTCACACAGGAGGTCACCTTTCCTGGGGACCAAATGGATTGTGGGCAGGAAATAAGACTCCTGATCCACTTGGCAAGTTAATTATGTTGGACTTCCCTCTTGAACACCCGAGGTGTGGTGTTACACCCTTACTGGAGATAAAATAAGGAAGGCTTAGGGAAAGCTTTGCTTGTGGTAAAGCTGATGGTCTTACCACTCTGGCAGGATTTAATCAACAGTTTGCTGACACTCCTATGCCCTCTGCTGTGCAGTCTGACAGTAGCAATCATTAAAAAAAAAAATCCTAGAATGGTAGGATGATCATGGAGTTGACTGGGTGTTCCACCTGCCCTCAAAGTAATGGTGCAGTCAGGAAGTGGAATGAGCTATAGGGCAGTGTTTCCTTATGGGAAAATGGGTTAAAGCCCTACGTTAAAATTGTATGATGTTTAAAATAACCAGTAAACACCCACCAGATGCCCAGTGGAAGAAGCTCATTTTCCTGCTCTCCAACCAGTAAAATGTCTAATAAACCCCCTATGGTCAGCCCTTCTCTTTTTTCAGAGTGACAGTGTTCTTATTAATTATCCTTATGAAGTTTAAAATACCTGTCTGCCCCTTTACTAACTCCCAAAGTAAAGGGCACGTGAAAAACTTTTTCTAAACGGGGACTCCATTTACCTTCACTGAGGTTTGGATAATTCCCAAGAATGAGTAATTTCTTGTTATTTCAGGAAATGAGTGAAACTTGGACAGATTTTTTTGGCCTGAACAAACCTAGAGTATGCCCAAGGAATCATCACTTTACCTTAATAGAAACCTCAGCTGTAAAAAGATAATCGCAACACCCACCGTATTGTACTGACTGTTATCTGTACCTCCTTCCTCCCTGTTTCAGGAATGCGATGATAATCATGTCATTCAGTTTATGAAAATAATTTCTCAAATGGGGTTTTTACACATACAAATGGTGTTGTATATACAACACCCTCAATCTTCAGATGCTAATTCTGGGTGAGTAGCTGAATCTGCACCTGAAATATCTTGCTACCAATCTAAGTTGACATACTTATCCCTCTCAAAATTAGCAAACTCAAACTTTTAAGGCACATTCTTATTGTAAGACTACATTGTCCACTGCAATGCCCCAACATATGAATTCAGTCTGGGTGGGAAAACCAAGAAATTACATGTTTCTAGGGCTAGATGATCTGAAATATTGATATTGCTAGCCAAGTATTAAGATTTGACACTATCTACAATGGGTCCAGGTGATAAGGAACCACAAGCTAAGATGTGCTATAGAATTCTCTGTTGCACTACTTACAAAATTGTGCTGCAGTGATTCTAGAAATCTTGTTCTAGTCTAGTTACAAAACTCTATGCTCTACTGATCATCAAATTCTGCCAAAATAATAAGCTTTAATACAACACAGTGCTGTCATCCTTCTGCCAAGAATCCCCAAAAGACCCTGTTTGTCCTTGCGGTGCTATGTGACAGCCATGTGGCAGGCAAGTACATTTCTGCTATAAAATAAGAGAATTTGATTCCACTGCTCCAAACCCCACACAGACATCTTGTAACAGACGTAAGACTAGTGAGATTGCTTTTGGGTACCAGGCTGAAATATACGTTTAAGGGCTTGTGGTCTTGAAAAATTAAATCCAAAACCAAGCTGAGGGAAATCAATGAAGATCAAGCAATTTAGAAAACTTTCCAGTTCCTTTGGGAATTCAGTTATTGAAAACAAACATCACTGACCTGAGGTAAGGACTTGTCCCCACACGCGTGCATTTTCAGTTTCATTAATGCCACTTTTGCTGCTGTCTCACTGTTTTTCGCTCCTTTACGTTTTTTGCTTTTCACTTCGTCACTTTTCTTAGAATCTGAGAACGATAAAATTCCTGTTAGTGTGATCATTCTGACAGTTTCCTGAGTATATTATATGACATAGACCCACTTAGTCTGTTGGGTCTCATTGTATTGCCAAGTTTCCCATCCATTTTCGTGTCTGTTTATATTCCCCCAAAGTCATGTATCAGAATTTTTGTTCTAGCAGAATTCCTTTAGATTGAAAGTAGATGAACATTATCACCATGTAAACACAGGCTGCAAAAGCCAAATAATATACAAATTCCTAAGTTTCTGCACTTGTGGCCACAGCATTCATACTGCAACAATTTCAGGTCCTCCTTTCTACACGTAACCCCACTGTCCAGCTGGGCAGTGCTGTTTATTCTCTTTCCCATCCTAAAGCTTGTTTAAAACCTGCAAAACATTACATGGTAGAATCAGACTTTTCTGGCCACTTTGACTGTGTAGGTGTGATCTCAGCAGATTGATATGCACATCCAACACAATTGCATTATTTGTACATAAATAATAATGACTAGGTACATTTCTTTATATTACAGTACTTGTAGAATGACAAGACAATAATTCTGAAAGAAACCTGTGCCCTATTTGTTCTTTAGAGATTCTTGTATGTTGTTTTGGCTCAGTTTAGATGAACAGTATTAAATGCTAACATGTAAGTTTAGGGCTATTAAACCAAGGAACGCCCATCCTTTGTTCTTATTTGGTCAAACCTGGCCCCTCAAAGGAGGTCAGAAGCTCAAATGGTGTTCTAAAAAAAATATAAGGAAAAGAATATATATCCCTCTGTACTTGCCTATAATATGTTGAACAAGCTGCTGGGTGGCAGCCATTCGAGGTTTCGGTGTGTCCAGCTTCTCACATTCATGGTCTGATTGATGACGATGTCTGTCAACAACAAAGTAAAACTTCTTTTTTTATGGAAAAGGTGATCCTTTTCCATATACTAACGAATGAATATTGATGTTTAAACACTCTGTTCCACTCACCTGAGACAAAAATGTTTTTCACAGTAAGGACATAATACTGGCAAAAGCTCCTTTCCATTGCAGTCCTTGTATGAGCATGGGTAAGATCTGTGTTGATCAGGTTTCACAGAACTGTTTTTTATATTCACCTAGGAGTAAATAGAAAATATTTTGTGTAAATAAACAGATACTGTTTTGTGTAAATAAACATCCCAGCTTTCTCAAAGATGTGTGCTAGCACTCCATTCTGTGGGCAAATCTGGTCCAGCTATTCTCTCCTACTTTTGCCCTGGTTATGTTTAGCTCAGAGGCAGCAAAAGAACTATCATCCTACTCAAAGTCAATTTACTTCTGAGAGGAAGAAAAAGAGTAGATTCATTTTTTTAAGCTTTTCACATTCTCAGTTAAATAATTCATACTTATATACCATATGCATTCATCTAGTCTGAAAACACATAGCTAAATTGCATGGAATTTAATTTAAGGCTATCATGTATTATTAGATTACCTCAGGACACCCATGAGCATCTCGGCTCCTGTGCTGAAGGCTTTGTGGAAAAAGAAGAAAATAACACACTGTTATCAACATTCCAGGAAAAAAAACCTGCATGTGAAAACATTGAAGTGTTTAAAGAGTATTCTGACAAGTTTTATCAGGGGAAAACTTCAATTAGATAATGAATCTTCTCTAAAGTTTGTTCTCTCCTGTGCATTTCACTTCTTGAAGGGATATATCATATTTTTTCTCAGAATGTAAAACATTTAGCTTTTGGAACTTATGCCTCAAGATAAACAAACCATTTCAAGAGAATGAAGACATTAGCATGCTTAAGATGCTTCAGTTCAAAGCAACCAGAGTGTGTCTCTTTTAATGGATTTTAAATTACTTTCCATAACGGTAGAAATCCCTTGAAGGCTTCTGATATGTTAGAAGTGAAATGCATCCCCAATCTCTGAGTTTCTCTCAGCTGCCCTCTGCTAATCTGAAGTGTAAATCAAAGTGCAGGCCCTCATTTCAACCTTCCAAGAAACCTCAATTTTTTTTTCAAGGAGAAAACATAATCAGCCACCTCCTTTTGTGACAAGATCCCCATTTAGTTGACATTGGGAAGCCAGGAGATGTAGTGTTTTGCATTTTAGCAAAGCTTTTGACACTGTCTCTCAGAGTGTCCTTCTGGACAAAAGGTCCAGCACACAGCTAGACAACTCTGTAGTATGATTGGTGAGCAACTGGCTGTTGGTTTGGGCTCAGAGAGTCACAGTTAATGCAACTGCTTCAATCTAGTGGCCAGTGGAGTTCCCCAGGGCTCAACTTTAGTGCCAGTGCTCTTTCATATTTTTATAAATGATCTTATCCAGATCCATGTTATGATTGCCAACCATACCAAACCAGGAAAAGCTGTGAACTCCCTTGAGGGTGGAGAAGTCACAGAGATTCTGGACAGACTAGAGAGCTGGGCAGTCACCAACTGTATGAAATTTAATGAGAGCAAGTGCAGGATTCTTCACTGGGATGAGGAAATCCTGGTGGCCAGCATACAACATGAGGAAACGTAAAGAAGCTGTGTCACAGGACGTTCAGGTTGAACATCAGGAAAAGGTTCTTAGAGAGGGTGGTTGGGCACTGGAATGAGGTCCCCAAGGAAGTGGTCATGGCAGCAAGCCTGTTGGAGTTCAAGGATTGTCTGAGTGACGCTTAGTCATATGCTTTAGTTTTAGTCCTATGAGGAGTAGGGAGTTGGACTTGTTGACCCTTGTGGGACACTTTCAACTTGAGATACTCTGTGATTCTATGAACTTACCAAAAGATACCTGAACAGCCATCACATACAAAGGGAAGAAAATCTGAAACAAAGAGATTTGTTTTCAGTTAAGGCAAAGTAGTTGTTGCTTTGATAATAATTTCTAGCTCAATTTTCACATGATTAACTTTTGCTTACCAACATCACAGGGTAGGTATCTTTATAAGAATACTTAGCAACTGCATCTACACTTTAGCTAGAAGTGGCTCATGTTAACTCCCCTAACTAGTATTACAGAAAAACATATGAGCAGGTAAGTTATATACATTCCAGAAGCTGGAATTAGGCTTTAAATTCATTTTTTTTTCACTATCAAGCTATGACATTGGAACATATGGCTAGCCATCAAAATTACTAGCTATATTAAAAGCTGAATTTATCGTGAGACCACTCAAAACACTATTTACTGACAGTGGACAATTTACTTTTTTTTTAATGGGCTGCCAACTGGAGAAGATGCTGGCTCTTTGGAAGGGAGAGCATCTCCTCGACTGGACACTCATAATGACCCTGCCCCTTCTTCACATCATATCGTCCATTCTGTCCTTGGGTGATTAAAATTGCACATACTTCCTAAGCCTCTGTAACACATCCCCTGCCTACCACGTAAATTCTTACAAATAAAATCACTTCAATGTCTGCCGAACTTTACTACATCATTAATGGCCGCAAAGGTCCAACCCATTACTCTGCTTCCCCATCCTTCGGGTTTTATACTGACAGACCACCACGCAACGGGACCACGCAGCTCAGGTCACGATCTCGATCCCTTTATCTCTGAGTGGTCTCTTAGAAAGCTTTCGGTACAGGCGGTTCTGCTGCTTCTTTCTGAGAGTTTACATTTCCAGTCACTCTGTCCGAGATCATTGAAGGTAAGCAAGTGTGGGGAAGGGGCAAGCGGGCTATCAACCACCCAGTGACACAACCGAAGTGACGGACGCTGGCACTGGATCGTGCAGGGCTGCAGCAGCACAGAGGACTCCCCGAACGGGGGGGCACCCCTCGCAATCCCCGCAACACCCCAACCCACCATCCCCGTCTTCGCCAGGACCCG
>VWYP01019629.1:17469-57550 GCA_013400435.1 Pycnonotus jocosus
CCCCGCCGCCAGGTGCGGTGCCGCCGCCGCCCGTGGGCTCAGGAAGTGCTGTCACGGCGTGTGCCGGGCGGGGAGGCTCCTGAGGACCGGGCTGGCCAGAGCTTTCCGTCGGCGGGTGCCGAGCCGGGATCGCCGCCATGAGCAAGATCTCCAAGTTCTTCAAGGGGGGCGGCTCGGCCGCCTCCAAGAGCCGCGGGGGACCCTCGCCGCAGGAGGCGCTGGCCCGGCTGCGAGAGACGGAGGAGATGCTCAGCAAGAAGCAGGAGTACCTGGAGACACGAATCGAGCGGGAGCTGGCGATAGCCCGGCAGCACGGCACCAAGAACAAGCGAGGTGAGTGCGGGCCGAGCCCTGAGCATTTAAATCCCGGGGCTGCAGCGCCCTGCGTACGGGAGGACTCGGATCTCGCCGGGGCTGCGGCCGGGCCGGGTCACCTGGCTCCGCAGGTGCAGTGTGGTTCGGCTGTGGGCTGCGAGTGAGGATCACCACACCCGAGGCGGGATGATGGGTTTGGGTCTTTGGCATCTATTAGTGTGTAATGAACCGTGGATTCATGTAGCGGGATGGGAATTTGTTATTCCATACAAATTTTACTGCGTTTTCCTGTGCGATTCTCCTGTTCGTGGTTTGCACCACAGGCGACACAGGTACTGGCTGGATACACGGAGGGCAAAGTGCTTCTCCTCAGCGAGGGGAGGGAATCGCTGTTTGGGGGCTCAGCATTGGCTATACGAGATGAAGGATGTGCGGATCTCCCGTATATTCATGAGTAAATGCACATTATCCCCCTTGCTGACAACTGAGGAACAAAGTGATGCAATACTCTGTTCAAATCATGCAAGAAGTATATGTGCAATCAAAAAAAGAATGATAGCTTACAGCATTAGTGACTACTGCTCTGGCATGTTGTTAGCTACAAAGGGGAGGATGCTAAGGTGTCAGAAGGTCTGGCTTCTGTGTATACTGATATTGTCATCTCTGGGAAGCAAGTGATGGTAGTCAGTGTCTTGGGGATATACAGGCCTCAGAGAAACAAGTTAATTACTTCCTGAAGTTACGTGGAAGCCTATTTGTCTACTTTGAGTTGTATTTGATGATGTAAATGATTCAAAACAGAAGAAGAACATTTTGAATTAAAGATTTTTGATGTAACAAGAAAGTAGGTCCTTTGCCTGCTTGTTCTGTTACTTGGTAATTTTATAAGTAATGCCCTGTAACTTTGACTTTGTGCAGAGCTGTGTGTTAGAGGCATCCTGGTTAGCCCTCTAATGTATTTGTAATACTTAAGCATTTAATAATTATTAGAAAAAGGCAGCTTAACTAAATTAACTTTTGGTTAAAGTGGATTTAAAACCATGGGTCAAGATGGGACAGATTGGAAGGCACAGTCAGGGGAGTAAAGTTAGTTGAGAGCTCAACTGAGCCAGCTGCTCAAGAGGATGGGAGCTGTCACAGTTGTCCCAGTCTCACACTCTCTACTCCCCTGGCTTCAGCTAGTGTCTCTTGGTCTCTTGTCCAGGTTCTGGCACCTCTGTACTGTCACAGTGAGCTAGTTCAGGAAGGCAATCCAGCTGAGAGCTAATTTGCTATGGGACGAAGTGGCCAGGCGGCTCCTGAGGCTGAATTTATTGTGCAAAAGCCTGAGCTGCAGGGCTGGTGCAAGAAAACAGGTTGGTTCCTATGACTGTGGCAATTCCTGGTTAAATCCAGACACACTGCTCTGGAACTTCATCCCAACCCTGAACTATAAACTGGCACATTTGCAGAAAGAAGCAGCATTTCTTGCCTTGCTCCTGCCCTTATGCTGCTCCCTCCCTTTCCCTTAGCAGAGCTCCCTGAAGGGTGTGTTTCAGCAAGCTGGATATTATAAAATACTGTGTTTTTCTTTGGGTTATTTTTGACCCAGAATGGTTTAAGTGTCACTTACCCAGTTGATCTGGTAGCTACATGAGTCCTTTTGCATCTGTGAAGGAGAGAGTGGGGCACAGACAGGAATGAGAATTTGATGGGAAAAGGTGGATCTGCTTGTTCTTTAACTCAGCTGGTTGATGGTGGGTTCAGGTGTGTGTTGGCCTTTTGTTTCAGGTGTGCAGCATTTGATATCTGAAGCTTTTCTCCCAGATCATTGTTTCCACTGCAGTGTTCAATGTGCAATTTCACAGCTTTTTATCTATGAAATTTTTCACAGAGTCGTATTGCAAACTGTAGTGTTGAGCTGATCATGGTTAAAACCAGCTGCCTTTTATTTTGTCATTTGCTCAGGGACCAACAGTTAAGAAAGTAAAGAGGCAAGAGTAGGGCTAAAAGTGCAGTGTGGCAGTTTTTAGTCATGCCAAAAATGGTTCTAAACCCAAAATGGGACAACCTAAATACAGTCAGAGGAGAAACAATATGGACCATATATTGTTTAAAATATAACCTTGCTGTGCCAAAGTGCTTAAATTTAGCAGGATAGTCAGTGAACTTAAGTCCCCAATAATATGTCTTCATTTGATATGTCAGTTGCTTTACAGTTTAATTACTGTTGATTTACATTGGCAGCATATTATCTAGTGTACAGTCTTGTATAGCTCAGAGAAAATCTGTGCTAACCACCATCTTTTGTAATATCATGTAAACATACGGGGTTTTGAATAAAGGTTTTAATCTACATTGCCTTGTTGAAGTGAGTGTTTCAGAGGGACATCACTAGTAATTTTAATGTATGGGGTTTTTTTCTTCATTGTATCTGTGTAGAAGCCTATGGAAACTAAAATGGGGCTGTCAGCAAGATGTATCTGGGGATAGAAAATGCACCAAGTTAGCATTGATCTTGCTTGATTTTTAGGTGCATGAGCCTTAGTCAGTTGCACCAATACAACTGAGAGCAGATTCAAGCACCAGCAATTTCTCATGACTTCATATGACTCTTGAATGGGTTTCATGTGACATCAGTAGGCTTAAGTTGATTTAAAAGCTGTAATGTGTTAGCTATGCCATAGATGTGAAGCATCACTGAAATACTCCTGGCTTTTCCTTTATGAAGTATCTCTGCAGTTCCTGTACCTAATCTGAAATTAGCTATACTTTTGAGGTGATACATTTCCAGCATTCTGCATTAATATCTGATTGTACCTAGACCACTTCAGGGCTTTCTGTTTGCTGAAATTCCTCCTGAAGAGGTTATGTCCTGAGAAGCAATATTTTTTTTTCACAGTTAGCACCGACTCCTAATATCTTTCCATTCCAGGAACAAACTCTTTTTTAATGTCTTGCTGTACTTTTGGGGGCTTTCTCAGTTTCAGCCAGTGCATAGCTGCCAACTCCATTGGCTTCTCTTCTCCATTATTTTGAAGGACACAGAAGAAAATTTAAAGAACAGGAAGTGATACTGAATATTTGAGAACTTTGTTTAAAAGGAGATGTATTTTCTGAAGCATGCTTGTAATTGTGAAAATAATATACACATGAGTGTGTGTTGTTTCAGCCCGATGTCTTTCACAGATCATAAAAATAATTTTAAAAAAGGCATAATAAAAAGAATAAAATTAAGATAAACTGTCCAGAATAGGATTAAATCTTAACCATAAAGAACCACATCGTACTACTGAGGACAAAACCATGAAGAAAGTGGGAATAACAGGGAGAGTTTCACAAGTAGATGCTGTTAAATATGCTGTGTGTTATGTTTGGGCAGGGCTTGTGTAGCTGTGTCGCATTCCTTTTCCATGAGTTAGGTGTACCCGGGAGGCTGTGGAAGCCAAACAATGATGTATGTGCTAGTTGTGTGCTATGATGGACAGGACAGTCACAGGCTGTGGGACAGGCTGTGGGACAGGTTGGGAGTGAGGGTTTCTGGCAGGGACATAAAGGAAAGCCCTTGGTGTGTCTTTGCTGTGTGAGTTACAGTGATTGTTCTCTGACTTTCATGATCACATTTCAAGTGTCTTGCCATGAACTGGAATACTTACAACTGGTCCAGCTCATTCTTGGTCTCGATTTAGCTCCTCAGTTGTAACTGCATATGGCTTCCTCCACAAGGCTTTAAGGACTATAAAGTGCTGATAATGAGCCTGATCATTGTCCTATGATTTTATGGCCTCAGCAGTGTTGCCTTCGGTTGTCCCTGGAGTGAGAGAGATCAGAAGCTGCAGTCCATGAATCCCTTGCAGGGCTGAGGTGAAGGTTTGTGAACTGTATCCAGGAGTGAGACCTGATATTTTCACAGTGGTGTTTCATCTTTAGAAGAAACACTCTTCTCCTCCTTCAATAGTTTCCTCATGTGAATTATAAGGTTTAATAGACAATCATTTTATTTCTGCTTCAGAAGATGATGAGATTGTTGGTGCTTTCTGTACTGATCGGTGTTGGTGGTGGGCTTGACTGGTAAAGGTGGTGTTGCAGCACTGTTGTTTTTCAGTTCGAGCTGTCATGAAGCCATGAGAAGGGTGCCACAACTCTTTCTATGTCATTGCTTCTGTTTTTCCTTTTGAGATCTGGATATTCAGTGTGGCCAGGATTCTTATTGCCCAGCTGGCCATTTCTGCTTTCTTAATAAAATGTCAGCATTGTAGCAATGTTGGAAAAGTGCCCTTCTGTATGTTAATAAAAGGAGTTCATTAATATGCAAATTTAAACTCACATCATAGTCTTCTTTTGTTCCAGACACCTTGACTATAAAATGAAAACTCATATTAAAAGCAGTGGTTCCTAATCTAGGAGCTGTATCCTGCTTACTGGACTCAGGAGTACAGGAAATGTGCTAAAGCACAGCCAACTGTTGACCATTATGAAAATCAGGAGTTGAATTGGCTTCTTTGGAGCACAAAAGAAAAAGCGTATGAGACAGCTTTTTTTTTTTTTTTTTTTTTTTCCTGGAGAAGCCCTCCACCTCTTCCTGATTGAATTGGTATTAATTACACTTGCTTTCTCAGACTCTACTTCTGCTCAAACTCATCCTTCCCAGGCTGTCTTCCTTCTTTAAGATCTTTGGAATGGGGAACACCATTTTTCAGTGCCATTTTTAGACCTTCAGTGAAGTGAGTTTGTGTTCTCTGCTCTGTTTCATTATATTTTAATAGATGCATTCTTCTCCAGTTTGGTAATTAGAATGCAGTAGCATTATAAAGCAGAAGCATTTCAATCCTGTAAGACTTGCACACAAATTTAAAAATACATGTAATATGCAGTAGAAAAGCACTAAAATGTCTAGGTACTTTGTAACAAACACAGAAAAACAGATTTCAAATAACAAGGAAATTATCATAAATTAGTGATAGGAGCTAATGTAGCAAAATACTCTGCAATAAAGGGCATTTGTTTAACACAAATCAGGAAATCATATAGCGTGATGTGAGAGTTTATAATGCTTTGGTTGATAAGGAAGGAGTATGAATTTATTTCCTATGAAGCGCTTTACTCTGTAAGTCATTGGTAAAACTAAGGAGAAGGAAGATAATATGTTGCACCACAGTAATTAGGAAAAGCTGTTTATGAATAGCTGAAGTCACAGACAGTTTAGCTTCTGTGTTTTCTTGATTTGGGTGTGGTTTAATTAAATGATCTTCAGGATTCTGAAAACAAAATCCTGCTTTGTGTGTAAGTGAGGAAATCCATTTTCTCAGTGAGCAGCCAATAATAACAGCACGGTTGCAGAGTCCCATTTCTGAAGAACACTGACTAGAAAGACTGCCCCATGGTAGATGCTTGCTCCAGCTGAAGTCTTTCTGCATCAGCTCTTTAGTGCTCCTCAGTCCACAGAGTCCTCTCTGGCCCAACTGGTGTTATGCATGGTTTGAAACTGTTACATTTGTCTGGAACCTCCAACTTCCTGACCTAAGAATCCAGGATCAAATTTGATCCAATGGAAGCTAAGAAAGGAAGTGGCTGGTGTCTTAACTCTACCAATACTAAGCATAAGTAAGTAGGGAAATAATAATGTAGGCAAAGATTGTTAGAGATTAAATCAAAATTAAATATTTTAGAATTTCTAATGAGAAATTTACGATTCTGACATTTGCTGTATGCATGACACCATCTGGTGTTTGTGCAACTTCTGCAGAATATGCATGATCTTTGAACCATCCCCCAAAACCTGGGAAAATCTTAGATTTGAATACTGTGATTAATCTGTTGAGATTGTGGTTTGCTGTCCTGAAACATCCCACTGCAGGTGGTGGAAAGCATCTTAGCCTGTGTGAATGCCTGTCCTTGTGCAGCTCATGATGAGCAATTTTTGTCATGTTGATTCAAGCATTTGTCAACAAAGCATTAAAATTTTTTGTGCGCTGTTACAGGCCCTCCTGTGCCCTCCTTGGGGGAATCCTGATTTCATTTGAAAAGTTGTGTACCCCAGTGTAAAGGTTCAGTGTTATTGCAGGTGGGCAATTTTAGCAGAATTGCAACAGTAGCTGCTGCTGTTGGTTGAGTTTGGGGGGCTGCAGGGCTGCTGGGGTTTGCAGGCTCTGAATCTGTTTGAAAAATTAAATGTAGGAGACAAGGAAGGGAATGGGGGTGCTAATAGCATTGAAAGAAACCAAACAATGCGTTAACTCAGGCTCTTAGTTTCATTTGGTGGGGTTTTTTTTTGCCTGGCACATGTGTAGTTTGGAAAGGAAATGCTTGTGGCAAAACTGTGCGTGTTCCACACCCTGAGGCCTAGAGAAAGTTATTTTCTCCTCATGCTTGTCACGTGCATTTATTCTGGTAATGATTTACTCTGGGCAGAGTACGCTGCTCATAACTTACTGAATATAAAAGACTAATCTCGACTATTTACAAAGGTAATAGGGTGTAGCTGGATTTGACCGTGCCTGTGTCTACAAAGTTCTTTATGTTTTCAAATTCTAAGGTTTAAAGATCATGTTCCTAAGTGACAGTAAGAAATAGATGAGCTAAAAGCTGAAAAAATGCAAATCCTTCTCTAATCTGACCCATCTGCATGGCAGGGCCATTTGGGCCCTCTGTTGCACTTCACAATTATTCCTGCTGAAACAAAGTTTAGGAAGTGCTATTGGTAGGGTTGTGGTTATCATGGCACTGTCCTCCTTGGGTTTTACTTGCATTTTGCAGCTTATTCTTTTCTTCCCTCTTCTGTTTCTTCTCTTCTGACTTCTCTCTGCTGTTTTTCTTTTTCCTTCCCATCTTCCCTACTTTGCCTGTGTGCACAGGATGGAGTTCAAGAGCTCCCACAGTGGAGGAAGAAGCTGCTTTTCCTTGTGGCACTAGAAGGAGTTAATCTAAAAGAGGCTTCCCAGCATGTTCACGCCACAGCCTGTTGGTGATTAACAGGCTGCCAGTCTGGTGTGGTCAAAGTTTGTCTCCCTCATAGTAAGGTAGGAGGGTGAGAGTTATAAATTCTGCAGGTCAGCTTGGTGCTGAACTACTTGTCCTTGCATTTCCTATGAAAACACACAGTGCACTTTGCCTCTTCCCATTCCAGCTGCCTTACAAGCACTGAAGAGAAAAAAGAGATATGAAAAACAGTTGAATCAAATTGATGGGACACTTTCGACCATTGAGTTCCAGAGAGAGGCATTGGAAAATTCCCACACCAACACAGAAGTGCTCAAGAATATGGGTTATGCTGCACAAGCTATGAAAAAAGTACATGAAAATATGTAAGTGTTTTCTGGTAGCTTTCAAGTTGAACTTACTATCCACTTGCAAATTACTCCATCACTACAGACTGTTGTAGCAAGGTAGATAGTTTTGACTTCATTTTTGGTTTGGGCATTGTATGTCAGGAAAGCTAATAGTGCTCTAGTGTTATATTTGGCAGAAAAACATTTTTCCTAACAATAAATCTAGAAGGAAGTTCACTTAACTAGTGAGATCTGTTTTCTTAAGTCTGTCTTGGCAGTGTAGAGTGGCCTCTGCCCTTGGTTTGTCTAAGAGAAAATCTAGTCATAGAAACTAGGTGAGCTCTTTTCTCAGAATCCATAAGCTGGACTGTGGGATTCAAAATACCAATTAGATCCAGCCCCTTCCCCCCCACCCTGCATAAAAAGATTTTTTTTTTTATATGTCCTATATTGTTTCAAGGGGTGTTTTTCTGCCTGAATAAACAGAGTTAAATCAGAAAGGTTGTTCTGGGAGAAATAAACAGGAACTGAAACAATAATGAAGTTAACAATAAGGGGAAACCTTTAAGTGGAGTACCATTCTGTTAAGTTCCCCCCAGTTCTGGTGAAAGCTTAACATCAAAAAAGACCCATGAAATCATAGAATAGTTGGGTTAAAGGGACTTTAAAAGATCATCCTATCCAGACACCCTGCAGTGAATAGGAACATCTTCAACTAGATCAGGTGGCTCAGACTCCATCCAACCTGACTTTGGATATTTCTAGTGATGGGGCATCCACCATTTCTGGACAACCTGTGCTGGTGCTTCACCACCCTCATTGTAAAAAACTTCTTTGAATCTAATCTAAATTAACCCTCTTTTGGATTAAAGCTGTTACCCTCTGCCCTTCACAACAAGCCATGTAAATGCTTATCCTCATCTTTCTTATAAACCCCCTTTAAGTACCAAAAGGCCTGTAAAGACACTGACCTTGGGGATCGCCCACGGGCTGTCACTGGCTGGCAGAGGTATGAGGAGCACAGAGAGGGAGAGGCACTCTCTGCTGCAGTTTGACTTTTGTTATAGTCCTGACATAGAAGTAGCTGGACTGGGTGTAGGTGAGGATAATTATTCCCTGTGAATTCTGCTGTTTATAGAGTCATGGGCATAAAAATAAATAGGGTCTGTTCAAGTGAGTGTGTTCTGTAAGATTTGAATGATATATCTTTAAAAAAAAAATTCCATGTTACCTTGCCAGGGATTTGAACAAAATCGATGATTTGATGCAAGATATCACTGAACAGCAAGATGTTGCCCAGGAAATTTCAGATGCTATCTCCAGCCGAGCTGCCTTTGGTGATGAGTTTGATGAGGTTAGTACTTCAGGCCTGTTAGTTTTAACTCTATATTTGCTGTGCAGTGGTTTGTTTCTCAAGAAGTGTGAAGGTGAAATTCCTTGCTTCTAGCTTACCCTATCTAGGACAATTATATAACTTTAATGTAAATATAAAAATTAAATAAAACTATTATATATAAAATATATAATGTACTGACTAAAAATTTGTAAATGTAAAAATACAAAAAACCCCCTATTTTGTATAAATTTTAAGAAAAGCAATTTTAACTGCGCTTTTGTAATTATTGTTCTCATTTGAGCCTCGGAAGAAGGTCACTAAAATATGTAATTTGTACTACTCCAAGTGGACACTGAAACATATAATTTTTTGTTGCTCCAAATAGACATCCATTTGACTTAAGTGCATGTCCTTATGTCATAGACAGGCTGCTGTTCATAATTCTGAATATTTGGATCATTTTTTAAAGGTCGTTTTCGGTGCTTGGAGATGCAGGTCCTTTCCCTGTTTTCCAGACCACATAAGTAGATCTGATAGGTAGAAGTAATACCTGCTGGAGGCAACAAGGTTTCATTCTAAAGCTCTTTTCTTCTGAACCCCCCCACAAGGCATTTAGGACCTTCTCAAAATTTGTTGCAGTAGCTTTCATCCAGTGCCCCCAGATTTGATTTTGTACATCTAAACAGGAAATAATTTATTTGTGATCCAACAAGGGTTGAGGACTCAAGGGTCAAGGTCACTCAAAATTCTTGTAATCTGTGGAATGCAGAGATGGGTATCAAGCTCAATATCACAACCAGTTTTGTTTTGTTTTTCAATTTTGTTTCAAAATGGCCAAGCACTAAGAATCATTTGAAGAATGTCCTGAATACTTAAACCATTTACTCTGTTCCCAAATAATTTGTTCCTATGTGCCCAAATGGACAATAAAGAAAAATTTAAATGCTATATTGCACATATTTGCTTGATTAGGAGGAAGGGAAAGTTTAATTCAACACTTCTAATTTGTTGAAAATAAGAATGGTTCTTTATATTTTGTTCCCATTATCTGTTTTCCTGTATTTCCACTTTGAATGTAAATAGACTTTCCAAGAAGCATTTAGGCATTACTGGTGCAAAGAATGGGATTTGGCCTGAAATTGAAACAATTGAAAAACATCCTGCCACCCCAAACAGCTGTACAGTGACTTACTTCTCAACAGTGCTTAACATTTTGGAGCCTAGGCTAGTAAGCATGTTGTAGATTGACTTGGAAGTTCCTAAGGGATATCAGTTGAAGCTGATGTGCATTGTCCCTGTTTGGGAAATAAGCCCCTGTCCCTTGGAGCATCGTTGCACCGGCTTTTGCATAGGAACCTAGTACTTACAGCACTTGGCAGTAACTGGGAAACCTGGTTTGCAGGCTATTGCACCTTAAGAGTGCTAGAATCAATCACTTACTTGCTGGGATATAAGGTGGTTTATGTTGAAGGATAATACTTAATTATTTTTTTTTAAGGATTTTTTTTCCATGCACTTGGATGCATTTTCTCTTCACATGTGTGCCATGGCTGTAATGAGACCGTGGAAGCATGTGATTTCTCCTCCTCCAGACAGGCACAGAAACATAAGAGTTCCTTCTCCCTGGGCTGGCACAGTGTATGTTTGCCTTAAATTATAAAATCATGAGAAAGTAAATTCAGGTATAAAGTCCTGTGGTGGCTATGCAACTACCACTTTAACTTCTACATTAGTGATAAACAAAGTATAAATATATAGGCAAAGCCCATTTCAGTACCTAATAGCTCCTACTTTACTAGTTTTCTGACACTTACCCAGCCCCTTTCCAGTTGTTTTTGCCTATTGTTTATTTTAAATCGTTTTATCAATGTGACAAAGGTCCATTTCTCTACAAATATGTAACATTTAGCTTCATTTATTTGGGAAACTTCACCTGAGGAATAAATTCCTTGCTTTTTAAAAAGGAGTACGGCACTTTTATTTTTAGCATTGTACTATTAGATCATCTGTCCAAATCAGCCTCTGCACCTAAAGCCCACAGTGCTGTGTGCTTCAAGAGTGAATAACAGGACCCAGGAGGACAGTTTTGATTCCAGTGCTGCCTTGAAATCACATATAATCCTGGGTTTACGTGATAGGGCTGAAGCGTAATGTTTAATGACAGTCTGCCTTACAACCAGTGGAAGGTGTTTGCCTTATAAAATGGGAGAAATGGCACATTAAAGTTAGAATCCTTTGAAGAGTACAGGCTCTAGATTTGGAACAAACCTGAGGGCAACAGAGAGGCTTTTTACTCCCATATTTGCCTTTTGGCATGTATTCTACTGCTGTTAGTTTTGTTTCTAATTTTATTCCTTGTCCTGTTCCTGTCATTGTCCTATTACTTACTGAAAATTACACTTTTAATATGCTGTTTCTTGGTATGTCCCTTTCAAGTGTAAACTGTTGTTTCAATAGTGCTTTGCTTCACGTGGTTAAATGTGCCCCTGTGTGTGATCACTGTCAGTATTTGTAAATAATGTTTTCCTTGAATTTAGGATGAGTTGATGGCAGAATTAGAAGAACTGGAGCAAGAGGAACTGAACAAGGGAATGAGAGATGTCAGGTTGCCAAGTGTTCCGTCCACATCGCTGCCTTCTCGCCCTGGTAAAATTCCTGCTTGCCATTTTACATTTCTCATGATTAAGCCATGCCGTGAGAAAGGGGAGAGGTAGAGAGGGTTTCAGATATGCGTTTGACCCTGTTCTAACTTTTAAAATGTTATAAATTCCTTTTCCTGTTTTTGTATCTGCTTAACAGAAAGAGTGGGATTCCATTTTGCTCTGTGAAAGCATTTAGGACCAAATTCTCTGTAAATTTGGGGTGACAAACTCAGGGAACTTGACTGTTGTGGTAACACATATACTGATGAATCTCCTACTGAAATGTAGTAAGATCACTGAGGAATGAACTTTTTGTGGCTTTTTTTTTTCCTCTTCTTTTTGGCAATTAAATCCTTAGTCTCTTTCAATTAGAGTCTGACCTAGATTCCAAATGTTTATGTCATAAAGATGCAGCTTTGCAGGGTAGTGGTTTGATATTTTCCACTGGTATTTTAATTAAAAATGAAGGAAGCATTGGGAAGTACATATTTAAAGACATATTTTCATTCCTTTGCTTTCTTTCTACTGAACAGCCTTATTCGTGGTATTAAGCTGTAGTTTTATTTTTCTGTAATTCTGCCTTGTTCATTTTGAATTCAGCCAGAGGCAGTCAACTTTTACACTTTTCACTGTCAGCTGAAAGACTTGCTGTGTACTGATATTAGTAAACAATATAAATACTTGATGATAAGGACGGCACACATGTGACACAAGTTGTTTATGGTTTCTGCTGCAGAACAGGTTACCCAGACCAGCTCAGATCAGATACTATGATATGTGTTTTGGCAGATGATGCTTAAATCCTGAGAAGTAGTTTAAAATGTTCAAGCTGAGACTGTGGCCTCATCTACTGAACTCAATTGCAGAACAGCTAGTAAAAAAAAAAAAAAAATTAGAAAAACAGTGAAAATTCAGTCTGGCAATTTATGATTTGTTCATACATTGTCTTCCAGATCCAGCTGTGCCAGTTGACATTTTTATTAAACCCAGACCATTTCCATGTGCTTCTCACTATTTTAATTTTCTACTTCATCCATTTGTATGGCTGCTTCAGGCAAGATGAGCTGGTTACAATTATATATAGTCCAAGGCTGTGAAAAACTGGCTCATGTTTTCTGAAACTCTGCTTACTGTTACACAGCAACAGCAGAGTCAGACCAGTTGATGGATCTATAATGCTTCTAATTGGAGATGCATGTTGCCTTCCTGATTTTGAAGATGAGGAGATTGCAATGGAGCAAGGCATAGCGACCTTCCCCAGTCACACAGTGAACCTGTGACTCTTGCAGAATAGGAACTGAACCTCTGGTCCCCCATGTGCTTCTCCCATCCTTAGTCCCTGAAGGTGGAAGTTGCAGTTCCCCTCAGGACAGCAGCTCCTGGCCCTGCAGCTGCCTCAGGTGGGAAAGCTGGCTCAGCTGGCTGCTGGAAAGGTGCACACACAAGTGTTGGACCCAGTACCAGTGCTGCACTGGTGGCTGGAGAGATGCCAATCCTGCCCTGCACTGCCCACAGATGGAGGCAGCCTGAGGTTGAACCTGGGCTCTTGGGCATCTAGCTGGCAGGTTAGCAAATGGAGGCAATTTGGGTGAGGTTTTATTAGTGAATGCAGATGATGTGTGATAGGAGATTTGGGCACAAAGTGTGTGTGGGATCTGATACAGAGCTGGGAATTGCTGTTGCTGTGAACACAGCAGTTAACTGATGTCACCTGAGCAAAGCAAGTTCAGGAATGTCTTTCTCCATTTAATAAATGACATCACCCATTGAAATGGGATGAGTTCATTCAGAGACTTGCGTGTGCAGAACCTCTCGGCACTATTTGGAAAGGTAGCAGGATGTGTAGCTGGCCAGGACAGGTCACTTTTTCTTGTTTACATGGTGGTGAGAGAACTGACAGCATTCTTGTGGGCCTTTTCTGGCTGTGACACCCTTTAGAAATTAAATGTTTTTTTCTGTGTGAGTTTTTCAGTAGGAATGACATCAGACCTATATTGTGAACTTTAAGGTTCTATAGGAAATAATGATGGGGCAAAATAGTCACATTTCTTATGAGCTGCATTCCTACTTTACTCATGTTCAGCTTGCTACTCAGTAAATTGGTCTGAGATCTTCAAATGGAAAAGCACTGTGCAAGTCCTCATGCTAACACACAGAATGGTTCTGACTGTTACATTAGTTGATGGTTATTGTCTCTTTATCTGCAGTGTCAACCAGGAAAAGAGCAGAGGATGAAGATGAAATGAAGAGACTGGCTGCCTGGGCTTCATAGGAGCATGGTCTTTTTATAACACCAAACATTAGAGTGCAGAATGTGAAGAGCTGTACTGCTGTTTTATAATCACACTGATTTAGTGTGGTTGCATTACATACAGGCTGGGATTTTTAAGGCACATCTTGCTGAGACTAGTGTTACTGCCATATTGCAAAACTAGCTTAAAAACCAGCAAACAAAAGAATTAAGTAGTTGCCTAAACCTTCAGGCATAATTTTTTTTCAGCCTCATCAAGAGATTTGTTTTATTATTAGTATCAGTTTTTAATAGGCACTATCTTACCATCTCTGTTGGTTTGTAAAAGCCGTGTGCCTCACTTATGCTCAAAGCTGGATTCGATTTTGAAATGAGAAAGTAAGTAAATCATCAGGGCCCTATAACCAGAGGGTTATTTGGTTCAGACTACTTTAGTCTTAGCAAAACAGCTTAATATATGTCCTCATTTGCAAGTTCTTTGAGCCCAAGAACTAATAACTGTTCATTTGGACATGAAGATTCGAACAGTCTGCCTGGAGCAACTTATAGTGTCCTAGATATTAAGAGGAAGCTCTTCTGTAGGCTTATTGAGCGGCGATGTGTTATTTGTTTTAACTGGCCAAAATGTCCCAAGCACTTCTATAGGTCAAATTGAATTGTATTTTGGACTATTTTTGACTAGGTTACAGAATTACAGTGATTGAGGAAAGTGAAATGTCTAGGTTCTTACAGATTGCTGCCAAACACTACTGATTTTCAGTAACCTTGTCAAAAATCCAGAAGAGATTTGACTTTCCTGTGTTCTTCTCCTCTACCTTGTCTTTCTAGGATCAGTCTTTACTTCGAATGATATTACTCATCCTCATGGAAGGAATTAGGAACACATTTTTAATTACACAACTTCAAAATAGTTTTCATTTATGGGCATCTGGTTCTTTTCTCTTACTCAGTTTGTAATGGAAATAATACCATTATGTGTTGCATTTGCAGTGCTTTTTAAAACCTTGGTCAAAAGCTGATTCTGGGTTACTTGTAAAGTTGGTGTGTTACTGTCTAACTGACAGCATTTTAGCCTAAAAAGCGAATGCCACTCTTGAGTGCTAAACTACTATATATATGGAGAAATCACTGTTCAAATATAACCCAAAAATAAATAGGCTGCTTTGTACTTACAAAGTACAAATAATAGGTCTTGAGCTCTATGCTAGTAGCCTGCTGTCAATCACAAGGAAACAGTAAAACACTGTGGACTTCTTAGGGGTGTAGAAAGCAGAGTCCTTGATCTAGGTTTCTTGTTTTCAAATGAATTTAAATTTAGTGATGACTGAACCACCTGGGGAATTGTGGTGGACTTGGTTTCTGTAGATCTTCAGCAACAGAAGACTGACCTCTTCTTCTGTAGGCTTTAGCCTTTGATTTGCTGGGTATTCAGCTTCAACAGGCTTCAATAGCCTTCAGCTTAATTGATTTTAGTTTAAGTGTAAGCAAATACGTGTCTCTAGACATGGCCTGCTCAGAGCCTTTCAAGCTGAGCTCCATGCATGAAACCCAAAATGTATAAACCATGTGAAGAGATTGACTTTTTCAGAATTTTCATTCTCTGTGAAGGAATTGCTTCTGGATTGTATCTGTATGAGAGCTGAATCAAGCCTTGCCACTTTGGATAATTTTCTTACTGGAAAAAACTAGGTATGTTAATTCTGTCCAAAAATATGGAGGTATCAAGAAAATTGTCCCATTTTGTTGAGAGTAGAAAAAGTCTGGAATTATTTAATTTTTGTTTTAAATACAAAACAAAAACAAAAAAAAAAAAAAGAGGAAAGACAAAGCTACCTTAAATTTAAAAATACATTTTGAACTCGCAAGGAATGGGAAACCAAATACTAACAAAACATTACTTGGTTTTAATGCTTGCTGAAATTCAGCATGAGATGCTACCTGAAAGCAGGAATATTTAGCAAAATAGCAAATATATTTTAAGTTATTTCAAATCCATTTGCTAACCCTTCTGACTTGAATCCTGTGTTCATGGTGTGCAGTTTATGTAGGTCTGAATCGAGTACAGAACACATTAGCACACACTGGGTGCATGACCATGCAAGGCTGGCAGTGTGCTTGTGGACAGTTCTGATATTTCTAAACATGAGGCCATGCCAACATAGTCCCATAGTTTGGAAAAGCTGGCTTCCAGACTCTGATCTTGGTTTAGTTTAACCAATAATTGTTCTTGAATTGGTGGTTTAACAGTGCTTGGCTCTTATGTAGCACTTGGCATATTTGAAGTGCTCTACAACCTAATGGGTCTCTAAGCTTCCATTTTGAAACTAAAGTGACTTTCAGTCTGCTTTGGAAAACGTGGGCCTGCTGTTTTTGAATAAGAACTTTCCGTGTGAACGCCCCTCACTGGAGAAAAAAAAAATCCTATAGAAAAGATCTCCTTTGCAAACCAGCTTTTGACTGCTGACCTCCAGCAATGTTTTGGCCAAGAGTTAATCCTGGAGAGGCTTCAGGTCTGTTCAGTTTATTAGTCTCAGACCAAGCACTTTAAAAACAAAATTTTTGAAAGGTGTAGAAATGAAACTGGATATTCAGGTGAGCTGCTCTGAAAGCTTATGTATAATCTGAAAGACAGACTCATATACCAGTTCACAGGCCAGGATGTTAGGTTGGTGAAACACTCAGAAACATTGTGGTGATGTACAGAAACCAAAATACACCATGGACCTCCATAACTGGAGTATTTGTTGCCATATTTGTTGGGACACTAGTTTTCTTCAAGGGCAAAGGGGTTGTAGAGATTTAATTTAACTGAGGGAGTGGCTCTTTCCTATGTAAATTCAGATATCAGTGGGACAAATGGCTCTTTCTTTTTTGAACATATGCCTCTCTTCATGCCAAAATGTTATTTGTTTAGTATGTAAGCAGTCAAGAGGGAATAGTGTCAATTTGTTATTGTAAATGTACCCTATTGACTAGAACATATTTTACAGAAGGATTGTGGCAGCAGATGGTGTACTATAACTGACTTCCTTTCTTGTTGCTTATTTATTCTGAGATTGTTTTTTTCTCCTAACAGGCTTAGACATTTTTAACCTGGTTAACTTTAAAAAGGGGAAAATATAGTAATAAAAAGTAAACCAAATTTATATATGTATATATATATACATGCTGTAAATAAACATTTTGGTGTCATGTTTGTGTTACATGATTTTATTAAATTTATTTTCCTATCAGGCAGAATTGTAAGTACCTTCCTTACACTGTCATTAGGATATAGTGCTCTTTTAAAGGATGTGAGAATATTTTGAAAAAAATTTTTAATGTATTAATCTTTCAGCAGCCAGTTAGAATTCAAGAATTCTTCGAAGTTGATTTGGTTTAAAAAACAACAAACAAAAAACCCCACCCCACTGTAACCTGTGGTGTTTAGGCTGCATTCCTTCACACTTAACCATTGTGTTGCAAGAAATTCTTCTAATTTAAAAATCCAAAATACCTCTCTCTCCTCCCCTCCCCTCCCCTCTGACCCAAAGATCTCATCATTGTTTCAGTAATAAGTATTTTTCACTTCCCAGGCTTTATCTGAAAGGAAGAATGATCAGGTCTTTTAAAAATGAAAAAGAAAAAAATATGATAGCAAGGATGAAGTGAGACAAATACAAAAGGCATTTTTTCATTCATCTTACTAGAATCTCTTTAAAGTCTGCCTATGTCTATAGTGTCTCACCTTTTATGTACACACACACACATACATATTTACATGTATGTATGAAATGCTGCATTCATTATCTGGTGTGGAAAGGTTTCAATTGCTTGAGCAGCTTCTCTTTTTCTCTTTGTAAATCCTAAGGGCTTTGTCACAAAATGCCAAGGAGCTGCTGTGTTACCAGCACTGCTGTGTCTACAGCTGTGGGAGGTGGAAGAACAGATGAATACAGTGCAGGGGGAGTATTTAGAAAATCTCACCATCTTTCATAATGTAGAGCTCATATTATTTTAATTATGTCCTTTTTTTAGAAATATAAAGAGAAAAATTTAGTCTCAAAAATTATTTAGCAGCACATCTTAAGAATTACAAGTAGTATAATCTCAGGTACCTGTCACATTTTCTCACATCTGTCCCCATTGCAGAGACTGTGGCAAGACCCACCTTCATAGCACTGTTGAGTCAGGTGCATATTGTAGGGAAAGTAGAGCTGGTTTATGTGACTTTGATCATAGTTTAAATGGTTTGTTTTCTTATCAGCATGTAATTACTTGGTCACCACTGAACTATACTCTTAGGATCCATATCTGCAGATAAAACTAGATTATACAGTTACAAAAAGCTAATATGTGCCTGGAAGTTTCTGAACAGCCTTGTATACCTAAGATGGCTGTGTCTGGCAGGGTCACACAGGCCCCTCTGCTGCCCTGCTCCCCTCCTCTCCTGCACACCATGCTTGTGTTCGCATGTTTTGCTTGGATGGATGCTGGCTGACTTCTCCCTGCTGCGACTAGAAGTCTTCTGATAATTCCCTGGTTGCTATTTACTACAGCTGATTGTCAAATTCCTCTTTACCAAGACTAACTTTGGGCAAATGCCATCTTGGGGAGTTTGGGCTTGACGTTCACCCAGCCCCTTACAGCCTGTGCTGTCTCAGCAGCCACTGCTACCCAGGCTGTTTTTAGGGCAGCAGGGCAGTATAGGTACATACCCCTTGGCTGGCTTTCTCAAAGGCCAGGCATCCAGTTCTCCTAGGTAAGAAAGGCAAGCTGAGGATCTGTGATTTGAGCTAAATTTAATCAACTAGGTGCTAGCCCAATTGTCTGAGCTGATGCTCTGCTCCTGTGGAGGTCATAAGCGTCAATACTTCCCATTCCCATTGTTGTGACATGAGCTTTCACCACGTAAGTCTTAGGGGGCAAGGAGGGTTTTATGGGTTCAAACAGGATTTACATGGCCACCCCAACTCTACCCTGAGTTTAGCATCCTTTCCTCAAAAAATTAAACTCGCATTTTAGGAGTAAAGTGAGTGTTTGGATACACTTAATTTCTACATATATCCAGATATCTTTACTTTTGTACTCGGCTTACTAAAGGGACCGTGGTGCAGCTGCTGAACAAACTAAACTCAGCTGGGACTGCAGATGTATAGGCATGTGTGGGTTGTTGTGTTACCCTATACCTACCTAATGTCTGTACCCTGTGTGCATATGGGGTGTTGGAGTGCCTGGTGCTTTGCTGCCCAGCAACAGTGATGAGCTGCACCAGCGGCAGGGCTGGCACTCTGCGGACCTCCAGGAGGAGCTCTGGGTTCAGCACACAGAACTCCAGCAGGCTGCAAAGGCTGCAGTTTTCTCACAGGACCTAGTTTCAGTCTTACTGCTCATGCAGTAAGTGCCTGGAAGTGCTGCTCAAAAATCAGGGGTGAAACCCTCCCACTCTTCCCACTCCTCCCACAAATCCCCACTTGTTCTGAGCTAAAATGCTCTTTTAAATACTAACCCACATTCTCAGCTGCTTCTCTGGCTTCTGTCCCTTTTCATCCCTTCCCCCTGTCTGTGGTCACCTTGGCACCCAGCTTTGTTCCCTGCTCTGGACTGATGCAGGAGCTCTGAATTAGCTCATCATGCAGCATTTTACCAGCCCCCTTTCTACACACTCAGGTCAGGACAAAGACCTAACACCAACCTCAAAGCTTTAATTCTGTTAAAAATATTCATTTTTAAGAAGTTTAATACTGGTTCAGTGATTTGTGCCTTGCAATGACCAGCTGCAAGCTGGATGTCATTGGAACACACTGAATTGCAAGAGGGATGTCTCGGTCTCTGTCTCTCAGACCCTGTGAGGGTTCAGAACACGTTGGTCCTTGTGAGGTAATGTCAGTGCTCTTTTGGGTTAGGAGGGAGCATGTGGGACATGCCTGTAGGGAGGTATTGCAGCTGCTGCTTTTGAGGCTGTGGATGTTCATGTGTAAAATGAATCATTTTGATTTAGTGCGGATTTGGATCTTAAAAGGTAACTTTACCAAGGAGAGGGTTTATTTGGCACAGGAAATTCCATCTAAACTGACATCTTCTTACAGCTGTAGTGCAGTTTCAGAAGTTCATAGATAAATGTAGGTTGGAGATACCACGTTGCACTTTTCAGGTTAAAACCTTCAGGTCCCAATGCTTTGCAAGCTGTCAGCAAAATATTTTAGTCAATTCAGTTTACTGAGCTAGGGAAAAAAAAATCCCCCTGTGTGAACCAAGTTGTTCTGGAAAAGGTTTGTAACGACACTAACCTGAGAACAGATCTTATCTGTATTGTAGCAGATGCTTGTGGTTGAACACAAAGGATTTAATTTTATAAAGACAATAGGAGAGAAAAAATGATGGGGGAAAATGGTAATAAGTTGAGACACTAATTTATGTAGCCTGAAGATCTGTCTAGAGCACATATTGTGTCTGAATAAACTGACATCTGAGTCAACAGCTGCTTCACCAGAGCAGAACACAGAAGCCTCTTTGTTGAGAGATCTTGTCCTGTGACCTTTGGATAATCATGACTTTTATGTAACTTATGTCATTTGAAAAGTGAAAGATGTTAATCTTTCCATGGTTTTCTAGACTCAGATGTGAAACTTGTCTCACAGAAGATGCCAGTAGTGAACTACAGCATGCTGACAGCAAAAACAGATAAAAGTAATTACTTGCATGTGTTCTGTTTCTCATGTTAACTCACAGCAAAGTTGAGCTGAATTTTTGATTGTTTAATGCATTTATCGTACATTACTTTGCATATTAATTTTGCTTAATTCTTAAATTATCTATTAATTACCCATTTAGGTAGGAGCAACTAAGTCAGACCTGACTGGTGTTCTCTGCAGTTATCTCTACAAGAAACACATTTTTTGGGCTGCCTTTGTACACCTAAGCAGGAACAATGTCTCTATAGGCACACAAACATCTCTCTGAATCTTTGTCATGCTTTTTGCAAAAGACTACATAGAGTGAGACAGTTTTCTCATCTATTTTTTCAAATGCAAGTTGTTATCCCCTTGCCAAATTAAAATCTAAGAGGAAGCTCCTGAATGTTTTTGTTAGGTTTACAATTATCCTACAAGCTGTGCTGCAAGATTTCTAAATTCATACTGCACATCCACACACAAAAAATAAACTTCTCAGGGCAAGACTTCTTCTAAATGTACAAAGCAGCTGCCATAATAGGGTAGAGCTCTTGCCTGTTGCCTCTGCTTATCCCTGTAACAGATGTATTTATCCTGCAGAATGAGGGGAATGGAGACTCCATCACACCACAAACAATCCACCCCTGGTTACCAGAAATGCCTAGAAAAGAGCCACAGGAAATTTGGGAGAGATCCTGTAGTTTTGCCACATGTTGCAGGTGCTTCCTAAGATCAATCGATCAATCGATTGATCTATCTATCTACCTACCTACGTACATATCTACCTACCTATTTTTCAGACAATGCAAAGCAATAATGAGATCTTGACAGGTCAATGTGCAGCCTTCTCCCAGTAGGTGCTTGCCAGAGGAACAATGCTTGACAAACCGATGTTAACTGCCAACCAACCAACCAAGCAGCATTTCAGTCATCCTCAACATTTCCATGAAACAGCTGTGGCAGCTGTGGCTTCTTCTCAATGAAAAGCATTAATCCACATGGGATTGAGAAAACAGAGGCCTGCTTCTTCACCACATGCAAGCATCCTAGTGTGTTCAATTTGAACTGGCAGAAGAAAGGAATATTATAAATCTCTAAGCAGTGAATGATTTATAAGCAAGGATATTTAAACCTACTTGAATTCCAGCTGAGATATCCCAAGACAAAGTTCCTGTAGTGTACAGGCAAAAGTCTCACTGGATCAGCAAATCATCTAATTTTGCTGCTGACAAGTCAATGGGATCAGCAGTAATCCTAGAACTACACCAACTGACTTACTGTGCAATTAGGGTGAATCATGTAATTGCTTTCTTCTTCAGGTTCCTTGTTTGCACAGCAGAGGGAAATACAATACCTATCTCTCAGATACAAAGTGGGGACAATGTTTGGTGAGCACTCTGGTGATCCTCAAGTCAAAGAACTGCTGATACGAATCAGCAAACCTTTAAGGTCTCCAGGAAGAGCTTAAAAGGGCTGAAAACGGGAAAGGTCTCCATGAAGATTGTGTTAAAAACCAGGAAAACATAGGCTGGAGCACTGCTTTTGAAGGCTTAGCAAAGGGTTAAGGTGCAGTAACTTCCTTGTAACTTCCCTTAAAATAGATGAGACTGGGCCAACGCTGAGAGTTGATCCCAGGATCCCATTTATTAGGCCAGTGCTTTAATCAGCCTCTGCTAGAAGGAATACCCATGCCGAGGGTTTCTGTACTGTGGGGAGTGATCTCTTTGACAGGTGATGCATCTCCCAAAGCTGAAGGGTTCAGCTCTGGCTAGCAGCGACTTCTGAGGACTGCAATTATCACTCCAAGTTCAGTTTTCCCATGTCCATGCCTCCTCTTTCTCCAGAGCCATGCTGCTCTGCTTTGTAGTTTGCAATATTTGCAAGCCATACCAAAATTCCAGCCTGGGCTGGATGCTCTGATATCCTTAATGAAACAGAAATGGCACAGGTCATACAAACAGAGGCAGGAAAACAGTGAGGATCTGGGTTATACACAAGGGAAATGCATTGAACACCATTTTTCTCAATGTTGAGTGGAGGTTAAACATAAAAAAAAGGACAAAGAGAAGTTTTTCCAGTTGAATTAGAACATCACTAGTTTCCCTGAGTTTTAATTTCAGTGTCAGGTGCTGTTCTGTTAAAGAAAGACTTCATGTAAAAAGTTCTCATTTTCTTAGGTAAGAATAAGCCTGCACATCAGGCTTTCTGATTTATCCAGCTAAGCAGAATAACATTTGAGAACTCAGCCAATTACAGAGCTCCTTCAGCCTTCCTGTTACACAACAGTGAAAAATGCTTGTCTTGGAAACATCCTGCTTGTGCACATCCTGTGCTCTGGGCAGCATCAGTGTAACTCTGCCTGACCCTTGTTAAACAGGATTCCTCAATCCTAGTATCGCTGTTTTGATGATGCTGGATAAACTTGCAGTTTGGGCCTTTTAAATAAGACCACCAGAAGGAAAAAGATGCTTTGTATGTGACACAGGATTATGCTTAGACGTGTCTCATGACAGCCTGTTCCTGGCTCTAGAACAACCATCAGAATGGTTCTGAACACATCAACCCAAGCAGCAATTTCAAGAGAAATATTTTGTATTCCAGTATAACACTCAAGCTGTCCAGCTGGAAAATAATCTGTAAACTGACCAACAGTCTCTATTACTCTGAGGATGACATCTTTGTCATTTATACCTATTAAAAACATCTACAGATACATTAATCTTTTATTGTTTAGCATAAAGCATGTTTATGCTAAATGTTTTGCATTTTCCCTGTTTTTCCACTCCTCTGAATCTGCATAGTTGCATCAGAAACCAAAGGTAAATAAAATCTTGGCAGATCAAAAAGAGTGAACAAATCCCCCTGGGCTCAGTGTTTTCTTTGCAATGCACAACCTGAGAAGGACCGAACACAAAAGGTTGTCCTCTGAAACAGGACTGGGATAAAGGTCAGTACAGTGAGGCTGGCAAAGAAAAGCCAGTGCTATGGGAGAAGGTGTTCCTGAATGGGTTACAATTAGTTACAACTAACCTAAACCACTTATGACACAGAAACTAACACTTAATGGAGAAGCAGTTCTGGTCAACAAATGACTGAACAAATTTTACTTTCAAAGAGGAAAAATGCTCAAGTGTAAATTACGGACAAGGCGATGCCCTCTTTCCCACCTATCTTTTCGTTCTCTCTTGTCCTTCCTCTAGGAGGTTAAGATCCTTTGCATTAACAATGTGTTGCAGATCATAAAAACGTAGAACAACCAACTCCACTGGTCAGTAAATTGACTGCTCAGCCAGAGTACAAACTCTTAAAAGAGACATCTTTTGGAGATGGCTGCATTATCAGTTCCAAGATTCCTTATTAGATTTAAACAAACATGGATGTGAGGATACAGTTCAGTTACCCAAGCATCCCTTAAAGCAAGTTCTATATTTTATAGGGAAAGTATGTATCTAGTTTGGAGTGTTGGACCTGTCTGGTAATCTGAATGTTCTGATCTCTTGCACAAAGACTTCATTGAAATATAGAAAGGAATAATAGGAAGAAAGACCCCTAAGACCTGGCATTCCATAGAGTGTTTCCTATATGATTGTTCCCTTCCTTGGTGATTTGTGACCTTGGTCTATTTATTTGTGTTATCTGATATTCCTAAAAAACCCCCTGATTTCAGCAGCAACTTCAGAACACAACTTTTTTGAATTCCACACCACTCACCCAGCCTGTATCAGAGCCTGCCACAGGTAGCATAGGAAAAACTCCACCAAAAAACCATGGAATTGCCTACAGGAAGTTCTACTCAAAATCAATTTTTTTCCTAGTAGAATAAATGCTGCTCCTTTGTAGCTACATTTCAAAAAAGAAATAAACTGCAGAGAAAAAAAATCAAATTAGTGTTCTAATGAGTTGCAGAGAATAAAATCTGGGGCAGACATACTATCTAGAATAGGAGCTTTCCTGGTCCCTCTTCACTTCAACTGTAAGACTCCAATCCCTTCCCCTGAAAACAAAGATGCTTAACACAAAGAGGAGAGCACAAAAGCCCACTGGAAAGTGCACCATGGAGGCTGCTCTCTCCTACAACTGTCAGGTGGTGTTTGGTGAATTCATTTCCTCCCCTCCTTGCGCTGGTTCAATTGGGACTATTGTACTCACAGCTACTGTTGTGTTGTGTGTTCTACACCCAGCTAATGGTTGTCCCAGTGGGAAAGGTATGGAGGGGGAGTTCAGAGGGACTCATTCTTGATTTAGTACTAGTCACCATTTTTAATTGATTCAGCAGTACACAAATCAAAAGCAGAGAAGTGATGTGGGCAGACTGTGTGTGCTTTGGAGGATAAAAAATCCTGCAGGATTAGAAGATGTAGTATTAAAGAAAGGTAAACCCCCAGTAAGATTAAACTATGCACTATGTACTAAAATCTAAAACTAAGGGAGAAAACCCTGTTGTAAATCAGTGGCTGAACTATTAAGACAATGACTTACAACAGAAAAGAACAATGTGTGACTGGTTGTTATTCTTGTAACTAAGCTCACTCTAACAATTCCAGTCTGAATATTCCTCTGTGCTTCTGGCAGGGCACAGAACTCCACTGTCAATTCTTACAAATGAAATATTGGAAACTTGGCTTCTGTACTAAAATTGCAGCAGTGAGTGAAAAAGAAGGAAACACATAGAAAATAGTGCCAGAATGGATGCAAGTGCACCAGAAAAAAATTCAGTATGGGATTGACTTGGGATAAACCTTGATCAAGATGTTCAAAGGCCCCAATCAAATTCTGCATGTCCTTTAGGGAGGATAACCATTTATTAACCAGAAACACAGATGAAGTGATACCACACTACTGCTGAACAAATTCATTTTCTCCAGCTCAGTTTAGTTAAAACAAGGTCCCCCTAACCAAAAATGTCTATTCATAGGATACTAAATACTTTGGGTTAGCAAAATAACTTTTAAATCTTGAACATTTTGTTCCTTTGCCCTCTCATGACCAAACTGTAAACTATATTAATGCTTTCTTTAGTGTCTAGATTTGCAGATTTACCTGCTGTACTTTAGAAATCCTGGGCATGTATGACCCAAGCACCTTTTCAATATTTTTAAATTCTTTATAGTTTAAACTAACAATATTTTAACAGAAAAAGTTTGATCTTTTCAAATATTGACACAAGATTTCATGTATTTTCAATAATGCGCCAAAACTTTATTGAATTCACTCAACACCTGTGAGGATTTATGCAGGATATTAAAAAAAAGAAAAAAAATCAGTTTCTTTTTTACTTTCACCTTCAAGGAAAGTACAGTAAGGTTTCTGGTGTCACACCATTCTCATTCATTTTCATGCAGACAATTTTTGGTACAAATAGGACTCAGACCAAGGCTGAGTAAGTGTAGGAAACCTCTGAGGTAAGAAATGTCTCATTCTAAGAGTATTTATCCTTCTAATAGACAAGGCATTAAATGTTTGGTTTTTTCTACAATGCAAAAAAGAAGACAGGTGTTTTGTCCAGTTTTATTTCACCAGGAAGGTTTATACAGTTCTGCATAAAGGTCATTGTATGCATAGCCTGAAGTACAAAGCTCCCTTTGAAAACTCCAGCACAAAGACACTGCATATTGACAACATTAAACAACAACGTGGGTGGTATAGGGCAAAAAAAAATTAAAACAAAACAGCATTCTTCCTATTGGAAAAGCATAATAAAACAAGGCACTTTCAGTAAATAAGTGAAGAACAGAAAAATGCTGTATCAAAGATTCCACAGAACCGACCCAGAGCACTGTAACAAAATTCTGCAGTAATGAACAAGTAAAATACAAAAAGGCACTACATAATCCTTTCCCTGCAACTCCCATTTCTCAACCAATTAGCCAACTGAACTTGGCACAATGGAGTCTTAATTATAAAGTGCATCTCCTGTCTTAATACATTTTGAAAAATAGGTTATACAACATAGGTACCAACATCCCCATGTGTACAATGTATTGAAAAAAAAATACGCTGCAACCAGATTCAATCTACTTATGAACTGTGCAGGAAAAAATATGGCTTCTTTACAAGTCTTTCAATAACCTCCATATAATCTGGAATATTTTTAAACAAACATGAATGCATTAGCAAGGTGGTAAGAGGTAGTGTTCTGAGTAAAAGGCAAACTTACAGATTTTGTTGTTACATGGGCATATAACAAAGGTACCCCAGATTTTCAAAGCAGCATTACTGAACAAAAAGTATTACAGCATGCTATCTTGGGATGAAAATACACAGTGTTTTGGGGGTCTCAGATCAGTTCTTTCAGCAAAAATGACCATTTTACAATGTTCAACTCTGATCCCATTTTGTAACTACTTTTCTCAGTACTGGAAGTTTTCCTATTGCATTGCATAAGATTTCCAGAGAAACTTTCTTCACCTTTAGAATTTAAAACCAACACATTGTCCATTCTTAAACACAAACGAGTCCATTTTTACTTCAGCAAGCATTATTTTATGGCTATAAGGAAACACAAATACCAAAGAGATGAACACATCAAACGTGTCACAACAGTGGCAATGTATGACATATGAGTTAGACGTGTCCATGATTTAATGTGAAGCTCCTGTCCTTCTGCTAGGAAAGTCAGCCAAATTGTGTATGTACACTATCTAAACTTTAGCTGATTTTAGCCCTTATTAGAACTTCAATATATTAAATACATAAGGGCTAGATAAAAACTGAAATCAAAGCAGCAATGGGTATATTTCTTACATTAAAAATTTGTAAGGATTTATGTAAACATTCAATATGTGCATTCTTGCTCTTTGCTGTAAATTTTTCACAGCTACACTCTATGATCCTACCCACAGATACACCCTTAATATGAACCTTTCCCAGGTAACAGCTGCTGCTACTCAGCTATTCTTCATCCGCTGTATAGGCTACTTCAGCAACTTCAATTTCTGGGACAGAACTTCCAGCCAAAGAGCCACTCCAGCATGGCTCATGGTTCTCTTTGTCTGAGCTGCAAAGACAGATCAATACGTGGAAACTGGTATGATTTTCTACAGCCATTTTATGCAGACAATCCACAAAACATTGACAAAGCTTTTTCGAATTATCGCTTATTCCAGATCTAAAATTATCTATCCTGAGAGCCTTTATGCAGCAGAGAGGTGCAGTAAAATGCTGAATTTCTCAACTGTGCAGAATTAATGCACAACCAAACATTTCAAAAAACATATTTTAAGAATAACTAAAATACAAGTAAAATAATAGTATTTACCAGCTGTCCTCACCCAGGGTACCCTGGTCTGCTTCTACTGCAGAAGACTCCACCTCACCACTGCACTCACTTTCTTCTCCTGACATTTGACGAGTCATTTTTCCTAAAGATAAATCCCTACAACAGATAAGAACAGAGTACCACCAATCCATACAGCAAACATTTGTCACTGAAGAACTGTTTATTTCATTTTAACCTTGGCAGTTTCTGCAAGAAGACTGAAAGCAACCTTTCAATCTCACTCCTGCACGCCACATTTATTTATTGGTACAGAAATGGCAGGGCTTGCACTGGATAGTTATTTAAACAGTTTATTTGCTCCAGCTGCTTATTCCTAAACTAAATTCAGTCCTCTAAATCTCTAGGCCACCAAGATGATTAGAAGGATGGAGCACCTCTCCTGCAAGGAAAGGCTGAGAGAATTGGGATTGTTCAGCCTGGAAAAGAGAAGGATGTGGCTGACTTTCATTAATTTTCTATGTCTGGGAAAGTAGCAGTGTGTTTGAGTATTTAAAAAACATTATCTATCTTCAGGGAAAACACTAAAATATCAAGTCCCTTTTTGCTATTCACGCCTTTGTAGTTTCAGGCACACAGAATTTCCTATCATGATGTTTTAGCCAAATGCAAGTTATTTAACTTTTCCTGACTATTTCACTATTTAAGTCAGCAGCACGTCATAACTTTCCCATCAAACAGGGGAAGCATCTTTCAAATGTAATGAGTAAGCAACAAACTGAATATGGTATTGTGATCAGAATTTTCAGGCAGCCACAATAATTTCATTTAAAGCCTTTTCCAAAGGTAGTTCACTAGAATATTTTAAGGTGTGATTTGTTAGTCAATCTGGATATGCTGGACTAAGCAACCCACTCAGTATTAAAATACAGTTTATTTTAATTTTTTTTTTTAATTTCTTCACTGACCCCAGTCTCACACACACAGAGGGATTATTATGGGATTATTTCATCTCATCTCATGTTAAGAAGAGATTTTTTACTGTGAGAGTGAGAGACACTGGAACAGGTTGCCCAGAGAAGTGAATGCTCCACCCCTTTAAGTGTTCAAGGCCAGGCTGGATGGGGCCTTGAGATATCTGGTTCAGCAGAAACTGGATGATCTTAAAGGTTCCTAAATAATTCTATGATTCTATGATGTTCTAATGGGACCACAGGAATTCAGTCTTTTGCTAAGGAAATGCTGCAATACTGACTCAGCAGCTCTAATGGGACACTGGATAGCACACCGTCAATTCCTCAGCTCCTGCTAGAGAATTTAGCACACAGGTACCATTTTCTCTCAGGCTTAAGGGAAAATCTCTCATGCTACTTAAATGGTACCTGCAGCATCTCATTCCAAGCAATTCAGAACAAAGTTAAACAAATTATTACAGATATATATAACTGCTTGATCACTATGCTCTGTCAAAGCTTTGAGTACAGACAGAATTTTATAACTCAAGGTGATTTTCCCACTCATCTCTAGCAGGCCATTTCACATTTTCAACATTTCAAATGCAGAACAGAATCTTGCTCTATCTTTACAGGACTTAAAGGATTAGGAAACAATCCCAGTTACTTTAGAGGGAAAAGATAGGACAAGTTCCTCAGTCATTTGTACTAAATAGCTTTTAGCCAGCATATGAGAAAGAGTTTATTGAAAAAACTGCTTTGTATGTGATTATGTAGAGAAAATGATTTCCAAGATACAGCTAAAGCTGGTGCTTGGGACTAGATAGAGAAAATGCTTTCACAGAGATAACCTCCTAAAACCCTTAAAATTTCTACATACCTAATTCTTCTTTCAACAGCATCGATATGAAGTTGCTTTTCAGTTAGTAATTTCTTCAGTGATTCAACCTCCCTTTGTTTTTCAAGCAGTTCTTTTTGCAGACGATAATTTGTTTCCTCCAGAGTTTCACAGAAAGCCTAAAAGACAAATTTAAGAGCATCTTCAATTTAACTTCAGTGGACTGCCTTTACTGACTTTTCTCTTAGAAATATCAACCTGTAACAGCGTTATAGCTGCTTGTCTTCAGATTAATTACTATAAAAACTATGTAGATTTTAAACTAAAAATTCTTATCTTCATAATGCTGCTTTGCTTTGAATGATTAATTTATCATTGCTAAACTGCAATGCAAATACTTCAATCACATCGTTCATTTGTCTCACAACAAGGGAGAACACTAGAAGAGTAGTTCCTGATTTTGAACCCTTTTGTCTATATTGAACATAAACTGAACTCCCTGCTCCCTTTCCTCCTCATAAAAGTTTTGTTTCCACATGACTTGAAAGTCAGTTTCCAAGTATCTATATATTCCCATGATGGTAGGAATATTTGGATTAAGTACATATTCTTTCCTTACCCAGGAAAAAGACAAAGCTGTACAGTTCTGTACCAAACACCTGCTGCAAATATGAAATCATGACAATCAGAAGACCAGTACAAAAATATTTTGAAAAAGTTTAATAGTGTGCTGTGAACACTAACTACTCAGCCATGACAAATACGCTGTGCTCCTCTGCTGAGCATGACATGTCTGTATCACACACCCTGATCTTTGTGTCAGTGAGCAATCCCAAAACCTAACGTAAAGAGCCCATGTCTAATGCAACATCCACTGAATGCAGGAAGTGACAGGAGCGTTGGCACAGAGCCTCCTCATCTATTACTGGAAAGCACAAGTCTTCCAACAGTAATGTGCAATTTTGATTTAATAATTTACATGTTCTCTATAAATAAGAGCCCCATGTGGGAGGCTTTCTTGGCTTTATATTACCTGCAATTAACCACTACCTCAGAGTCCACTGAATATAAACATTTTATACTAGCTCGGGTAAGAACAATGCTGTTAAGACACTCCTTTTCCTAAAGTTTTAAAACAAGCTACAAACATGAAAAATATACTATCCTTTGCTTTAACTGAAGCAGACTTCATGAGCTTTAAAATGTTAAGTTTTTCTGTAATTATACAATACAAACAAATGAGGAGTTTTCAATTCAATAACCCTATTTTTTTCCGTGGAATTTTTATTTATTTTATTGACTCAGATAGAAAATTTATCTTTATTGACAGGCACTTGAAGACCAGTCATGAGTTAAGCTACAGCTTTATTCATGTCTACTAGAGCCAAGAGCACGTGACATGCAATTCATTCTTGAGACAGCATTTGTAGTGACTGCTTTAGCTGTCACTTTGGTTAAGCAGTCATCCCATTTCAGCCCAGCCAATTAAGTAAAATTTTCTGCTCTTTGTAAATATATTCAGGGTTGCAGATACCCTAACTCAAAATTGGACATTATTTCCTTAAGAACATAATTAAGTTTATTATTTAAACCTTCAGATGTGTGCACATGGAAATTTCCCTGTACACAAAATAGATAAAAACACTGCACAAGTGCTGGAAACTGTTTCATTGTTCTGTATGAGAACTGAATAAAGCCTTGCAGAAAAACTCATCTCTATATGCAATCTGGGTATGAGCTGCCCAAGCAAACACAGGCACTGTTTGCAACTGAGTAAGAAAACATCAATATATTCTGAAGGATGCTGTAACAGCAGAAAAGTGAACTTAAGCTGAGAAAGGGAACAGTGTGTAATGAGCCCATCTTGTTCTACAGACAGCTGGACAGCTGGAGTCTGGAACAGTTTTAATACCCAGGTTGGATTAATTTTCCCTATAATTCTGAGAGGACAATCAGGAGACAGCTTTGCTTCCTTCTTCAGATCATGAAACAGAGATGGCTTGGAAAAGATCTGTGGGAACAACTACCAAAGATATGAGGAAAAAAAAAAGATTTAGTGAATATTTTGCTTACTTTCCTGTGATTAAATTTCTAGGCCTAATCAGCTTCTAATGGAGCAGGTACCTATATCTCGCCCCTCAAAAAGATAAATGTGTTTTGGCAAGTCCTTGGAGTAACAGAATAGACATAAACCAAATAGAAAATATCCACATTTTCCATTATCAGGAAAACAGAAGATTTTTTTCTGTAATGCTTTGGATGGTACTAGAAAGACAGAACAGATGTACGTTTTGAGACTTCTTTCAAAATGAACTCCAGGAATAAGTACATGAACCTTGGTGCTTTTCCTGCATAAGGCAGTTCAGGGAAAGAAAAAAAAAAAGGCAACAACCAGTAAGGGATGGCTATAGATGCTTTTAGTATGCAGGAGTATGTTAGGCTCCAAACAATCAGAAACAAGACTAAAAGCATGACCACAACCATGGATTTCAGGTTGAGCAGACTTCAAATCTCTTCAGAAACCTGCTTGGAAGAAAGAATCCACGGGAAAACACCTTGCAGCAAAGAGCAGCCCAGGAGAGCTAGTTGATATTTAAGGATCACCACCTGCAGGGCCAGTAAGTACAGCTCAACAAGTAGAAAGTCAAGCAAAGGTTGCACGTGGCCTGTGTAGATGGGCAAGGATCTCCTGAGTTCAGACATAAAAGGCAATTCTACTAGGGTGAAAGCACAGAGAGATCACACAGGAGGAATGTAAGGCTGCTGTATAATCTAACAGGGACAGGATTAGGAAAGTGAAGGACAACCTGGAGCTAAATCACAGAATTTCTAGGTGGGAAGAGACCACCAAGATCATCAAGTCCAATGCATGCCCTAACACCTCAACTAAACCATGGCACCGAGTGCCACATCCAGTCTTTTTTTAAACACATCCAGAGATGGTGACTCCACCACCTCCCCAGGCAGACAATTTCAGTACTTTATCACCCATTCCGTGACAAACTTTTTCTTCACATCCAATCTATATTTCCCTTGGTGCAGCTTGAGACTGCGTCCTCTCATTCTGTCCGTTGCTGCCTNTTAAAAGAAACAAAAAAAAAAGGGATTCTACAAGTACATTATCAACAAAAGAAAGATGGGAAACCATGGACTTGTGCTGCTTGGAAAGACCAGCCTTGAGCAATTCCTTCCCTGCAACCAGAAGGAAAGTCAAGACAAACTCACCTGCAGTGGGGGAAGACAAGATCAGAGAGCACTTAAAGAAATTGGACATACTAATGTCCACGAGACCTGAGAGGCTGCACCTTCTTACTGTGCTGGTGATCAGCTGCTGGAGCAGGCTGGATGGTGAGGCTGTGAAGTCTCCCTCATAGAACATTAAAAACCTGACTGGATTTGGTCCTGAGAAACCTGCAGTAGCTGACCTTATTTGAGCCAGGAAGGTTGGACTACCCGACCTCAAGAAGTTCCCTTCCAACCTTAGTCACCCTATGAATAAGGTGTGGTATCTCTTGGAGAATTTTATGATAGCTGTCTCAACAACTTCACAGAAATGGGTAATAGCTAAAACTACAACAGCACAGCTGTTTTAATGGTTTAACTAAATACCAGTGGAAGAATAACACAGATTTCACCACAGCATGCATGACTGAAATTTCAATGAAGAAGGCACTTAAATTTTTAAAATTATCTGAATAAATTATTATGGTAATTTAAAAATTTTTTCATCAGCTTAAATATCAGTGATGAAAAAGGGATTGTACAGAAATCAAATATGAGCTTGTGACACAAAAATATACCAAATCTTTCACATGCACATGGCAATGTAACAAGAGCCAAGGCACTCCTACATACATGCAAAACAAACTGGCAAGTATAAATTTAGTTGAATGAGCATAATTTAACATTCTTAATTTCTCCAAAACTAACAATGTATGTACAATTCTAAAACATAGTTTTTCTATAAAGCAAGAAAACTAAGATCATCTGTTCTAGACAACCTTGATACAGCTCTGCATGTCAGTAAAACTTACTTCTAATAAAACAGGCTGCAGGACACAGTATTATTTGTTCAGTGTGCTCATATGCATGTTGAAAGGCTGCTGGTTTACACTACTTGACACTATTTAGTTTTCTGCAAGAACGCTATTCTTAGTGATTAGAATTAATCATTTTATTTCATTCATTACATGAGAAGGCATCCCTTCCCATGACAAGGAGTTGGAAGTAGGTAATCGTTAAGGTTCCTTCCAACCTAATCCATCCATGATTCTATGATTTTGTGATTTTATAGCAAGAAACATTTCCCTGCAAGACCTGAAGCCTAAGGTATAAGCATTGTAACAATGTGGTGAATGTAAACTTATAAAAACTCTTCTTATATTCAGCAGGTGCCTTATATAGTTGCTTTACAAAACAAACTTCATTCATGGCTCATAAAAGTCAAAAAAGAAGATATATTTTGGGGCAGGGATGAAATACAGCAGTCGAAGACAATCACTGTGTACCAATTATCAGACTACACCCATTCAAGAAACACTTCTGTGATTTTTGTGAAAGAACAGAAACAGAAATTCCGTATCATTACACAGATCTTAGAATATTCTAACAACACCTGCCTTTTGCATTCTATTTCCTACTATTTAGCACTTACCCTGCTCTCTTCTAGACTGTCAAAAGGACCCGGAGGATCATCCAGACAAAGAAATTCTCTCACTGCAAGGCTTTACAAAATAAAAGAGAGTGAATTACTTGAAGTACAAAACCAGCAACAACATTTAAAAATTATCACAAAATGGAGGTATTTCTTTCAGTAGCATAAAAATTTACATCTTTAAATTTACTCCCAAGTATTCAAAACAATTAACAAATAAATAGTTAATAAACTATTAAGACTCAGTCATATGTGTTGACCAGGGACAGTATTTAGAAGGTAACTTATGAAGATGAGTAAGCAATTTTAGAACATGATTTTTCATGATTTTTTAAAGTTTTCATAGAATTTTTTTGCTACATGCCAACTAGCAAGTTTATCACTTTGGTATTTAAGAGGTTTGAAAAATTCTCCTGGAGAAAAAGTATGTATTATAAAATAAGTATTGTACGATGGATGAAAAGTATGCTGGTAAAATCCATATGCAGATCCCTTCAGGTAGTATCAGGGGATTTAAGCATGAGTACTGAAACACTTTCACCTGTCTCCATTTTGCTAAGATCATAATCCATTAACATATACACAATATAATTTTTATATACACAGTATTTATTTTTATATAAATAAGTTACAAAATAATAGAAGACAATGGGCCATGGATCTACTACATAGGCATCTCTGAACACACTTTTCAAACAAATGCATTCCATTTGGATTTGTGTAACAGTTGCCAGCCCTCTCTGTGCATTTTGCAAAGGCTAGAAGAAGGAAGTAGGTGTAATCTTGTGGTTTGCTACCGAGTATTTCAAGCATCTGTCTCATTCTACCTTCCAAATTTAGATCACTTTTCACAGAACTCCTAAATATCTCCAAACGCGTCCCTTCAGGCACCTTTTTAAAGCCTTCCTTTTCAGTTGTATTCATTCTTCTTCAAATAACCTCAAATCAGAACACTGTATTCACGATTAATTAGCAAGTAGTAATTTAGGAGCAATGCTGTGCTCACTCACTACTGTAAATCTTTAAATCATCTCCTACTGCAGTGAGTGCACAAAAACAAAAAATGCGAATTCAAACTTAATTTCCTGTCTCTTCTTCCCACCTGGGTCCCAAGGAAAAGTGAGAGCAAAAGGCAGTAATTTTCTGTTTTCCACTCATTCCCTGCATTTGAGGTTTTTGTAAAGTACAAGCACAAGAAAGGAAACTTTCACTACCATCCTAATCAACCAGCTTCAGGTGTGGCAAGCAAAATGAGAAATTTCTTCAAACACTAATTATTCATTATACTATCACTTTTAGTTTTAAAAATACTCTAAAGAACATCTATCTAAAATACAATGAATATTTACTTTGTTGTTTTTTTACCTAAAATAGGCAACTGATGGCACGAACGTTTATTCGCAACCTAGCTTTGCTCTCAGAGTCTGCTCTGACCCTGCTCTCCTCTCCATGTGTTACACCTCTTCCTGTCATTTCACGAATAGAAGAGTCTGCCTTTAAAGTACCACAGGGATCTCTTCTGTCCTGTGACAGAGCTTGCTGTACACGTGTGCTGGCTGACATCCCTCTCTAGGGAGGAGCAGTGCCAGCATTAGGGAGGGCAGCAAGGGGCAGTGCAGCACATGAGATCCCTGACTCCAAGCTGACCGAGTTCCTCCCTTCCAAGCTTCTTATACAGGGTGGAGACAGGACAGCTCTGTCTTCTATATAAAGCCAGATGATGCTTCTGTTTAGCAGGTTAAACTTCTTTCTCCTACTTCACATGTTACATGAAATTTTCCTGAACTTGATTTAACTCTGTGGGTAGATTTCAATTTGATCTTTCACTGAATCTTCAATACAATGTAAAACACGTGAAGTCTATAAAATACAAACTCTAAATTTAGCCACCTGCATATATTATCCCCCATTTTATCTTTAAAATACTTTGTGAATCTAGTTTTATTAAAAAATTGCTATAACAAAGGAGGTCTCCCATCCCTGAAGGGCAAATTTCCCACTGTCAATACAGTACATAAAGTACAAAGAGAAACAGAACAAATTTCTCTACAAAGAGAAAAGGCTTTTTTGGTTTAGGTCTGACTCAAGCAGTTTGACTTATTTGCAACACTGGAGAAGTAAAGGATGAGCTTTAAAGGAGAAAACAGGGTGAAATGCTCACCACTGCTCATGTCAGGTACAAGTATTAATTTCCATTAATAGTAAATTTTTTCTCTGATAAGTGGGTAAATAGATTGATCAAATCTCCCTCATTCTAATCACTTCTTGAGGAATTAAAACCTTCCACAGATCCAAACATTAGAACGGTATCAATAGGTTATAAAGTTTATTAAAATTTTTTGTCTTTATGCAGAGCCCTACTGGGACAAAAATTCTATAAACCACATTTCAGTGAACCATCTCTTCATTAGCCAAAATGATTCCACACACTGATTCCACAAACATTATTATTTAATTCCCTTTTGTATCTGATAACCAATGCAGTCTACAAGTTACAGTTTGGAGTTTTTTGCTTTAAACTATGACAAACACTATTTTGCCCAATATGGTCCATCACTAAGATACAAACAAGCCAGCTGAAATATTGAACGAGCTGCAAAGTTATGAAGCATAAAGACTTCAGATCTATTTAAGCAAGTCCATTCCATTCACTAGTGTGTCTTCAGCAGCATAACAGAAGTTACATTTAGGGACTATTAAGAAATTGAATCCTTTTCTTTTTGGCACACCTATTATTGTGTAATTTAATTATTAGGAAGTTTTAAAACTTCTCAGCTGCATACCTCACCCATATAATCATACTTAATAACCACTGACACAGAAACTTTTAAGTTGAGCCCTATTTCTTTCTGAAACCATTTAAGCTTTGTCTCTGACACCTCACAACAAAGCTTTGCCACTCAGCATGACATACTCCAGCATGACTATGAATCATCAAAATATTAACATTCTTTACTCACCTTCCCTCTCCCTTTGATGATTTCACACGCCCTGTTTGTCTCACCTAAGACAACAGACTAAACAGAACTCTTCTTGCAGGGAAGTTTTTCTGCAGCTTCATCTGTTCATGCTTGCTTTCTCTGCACCTCTAACAGACACCTCCTTTGAAACTGAATGCTGTGTTTTAGCACTGAACTGCGTGGAAGTACAATTCAGATGCCTTGAACAATAACTTCTTTCTCCCCTTTTAAGTTCCTCTAATGATTTTAACGAAACTTCTGGACTATTGCTAAGTACTGAACTGATTCAGAAAATGAGTGGTATCACTATCAATAGTTATTTTCCAGGTTGCAAAAACCAGCTGAGTTCATAAATCTGTATGGGTATACTTACTGTCATTTTCTACTTCAAGACATGAAAATTGATGTTAATCTCTCAGTACCTCAGGATCCTTCTACAATAGTTAGTGATCTCATTGTTCATTCCATTCTCCAGATGATTTCAAGATGTTCTGAACATCAGTGTCCGCAACTGTCATCTAACATTCCATTGGTATCACCCCTAAATTTCCATCAATCCTTTTCCCCTTGTCTTTTAACCATTTTATACAAGCCCTATTGTATATACTTGTTTGTCTCTACAGGAGACACTGTATCATTTTTATTTACCTGCTTACCACTTTGTTTTTTTTACTAAAAACAGTACCAAAGTCAGACTGATGTACAAATCCCTATTTGCCAGACCCAGCAGTTGAATGCCTTATGAAAACATGTCAAATGTAGTAATTGTCCTTCTACTAAAAAGTAAACTGGTATGAGCACTATATGGTCTCATGGTCCCACACTACAGCTTGGCAATTTTAAAATTTTGTTCCTTTAAAAGTCTCGAGGGAATTAGGTTTGCTTTAGAACACTTCTTACTCTTTGCTTTGAATGAAGTTTCAGATAATGACAGGTTCTCAGACTCATTCCTCAAAGAATCTCTAATATAGCAACCTTAACTATTTTATTTCTGGCGCTGGCAAAGCTTTTAACAACTAACTGCTTTGCCTCTAGCAAGCTGCTCACTTAAATTCTCTTCTTCGTCGGTAATAAAATTATTTTACATTTCATTTGTCAGAATTGCATTCTATTAATATTCCTGCTTTGGAAGAATCTCCCACTTTGTACAAAAAAAAGATACTGCTGAAAGAAATCTTTGCACTTTGCTGAGTAAACACATTATGTTTTTTAAAGTATTAAGACTTTCTTGAATTGTGGTTTACATTTACTTATGTACAGGAACCTGTAAAGGTACTCCTATTACTTCCATGTCATGTCAATAGAAACTCTGTAGTTTAATATACATTTTAAAAACTAATTGCCTAGTAAGTGTAGGTTCTCTCCATTATGAAACCCTAACACACCTAGTATAAATTAACATTATTATCAATTCTGCATTAAACACAGAGAAATAATGTTTTAGGAATAAACATGGGATTATTCTAACATTTTAAATACAACAGCTTTTAGTTATCCCTATATAATTCAAAATACTACACTTCCATTTTATTATGCTAAGATGAGACTAATTTAAAAGGACATTGATTAATTCATATAATGAACCAAATGCACAACATGAATGTTACTGAAATCCCTCACCACACTGCCCAAAGATACACTGCTGGAGTTTAGGAGTTTTATAAGAGGAGTATGGACAGAAAAAAAGCCACAAATGCAGAAGCAAAGGTTAATCACATACCAGTTAGCAATATCTTTGTGAGCCACTAGGTTCTGGAGGAATGCCTGCAGCCCCAGTTGTCGATCTTCCAAGAAGTCAGGATTGTAATTATCCTTGAACCAGCGCTTTGGTGGAAGGGCCAACCGAAAGCCTGGAAACATATCTTTTAGCTGAAATTGAAATTAAACACAAAATACTTAAAAATTCGAGAAAAATATTAGTTTTGCCACAGGCACTGACTTTACTCAGATTTATGAGATATTTCTGACTTCTGCTAAGTTCAAGCACAAGGTAAGCCTCAACCGTAAGTACAATCCAAATTACAACTTAAATTGTGGACACAGTCTGTCACTTGCTGGGCTGCCTTATGCAATAGAGTGCTTTGTATTTTTCCTCAAATTTAAAACATAAAAATAGGAATGCAAACCTGTGCTTTGTTATTTAATATCTGAGTCTGCTATTTAAAGTCTTTGAGTCTGTACACATAAGAAAACTGTAAATAAAAAGTATAAGATGAATAATAATTTCAGGCATATTTCTTCTAAAGTACTCAGGGCTAATAAGTACTATATATACAGATATGCAGAACAAAACCCCATTACAGATCTACAACTCTGCAACTTATCTTTCTTGGGGGGCTAGAAGAATAAATTACAACACATGCATGAGAAGTATATAAACAGTAGTTCTTCGTACGCTCACAATAATAAAATTTCAATATACAAGTACAGCTCAAACGCTACTAACATGCAAAACTGTATTTCTGAGTTACTTAAATGGCAAAGGGGTATAGCGCACATCAGAAATATCCAGATTTTTTTCTCTCAATTCAGAAATAAAATATACAAGTGAATGAAAGCATAAAATTAATTCTAGGCCAGTCAGCCTGACCTCAGTACACAGTAAGGTAATGGAACAGTTTATACTGAGTGTCATCATGCAGCACTTCCAGGATGGCCAGTGTATCAGGCCCAGCCAGCATGGGTTTAGGAGGGGAAGGTCATGATTGATCAACCTGATCTCCTTTTATGACCAGGTGACCCGCCTGGTGGATGCAGGAAAGGCTGTGGATGTTGCTTATTTGGAATTCAGCAAGGCCTTTGACACTGTCTCCCACAACACACTCCTGGATAAGCTGGCAGCCTGGGGCTTGGACAGGAGCACTCTGTGCTGGGTCAGGAACTGACTGCATGGCTGGGCCCAGAGAGTGCTGGTGAATGGTGCTGCATCCAGCTGGGGACAGTCACCAGTGGTGTTCCTCAGGGGTCTGTGCTGGGGCCAACTCTGTTCAATATTTTTATTGACAACATGGATGAG
>VWYP01019629.1:57818-69419 GCA_013400435.1 Pycnonotus jocosus
GGTTGGTCTCTTTCTCCAGGCAGCGACTGATAGAACAAGAGGACACAGTCTCAAGCTGCACCAAGGGAAATACAGGTTGGATATTAGGAAAAAGTTTTTTACAGAAAGAGTGATAAAGTACTGGAATTATCTGCCTGGGGAGGTGGTAGAGTCACCATCTCTGGATGTGTTTAAAAAAAGACTGGATGTGGCACTTGGTGCCATGGTTTAGTTGAGGTGTTAGGGCATGCATTGGACTCAAATCTTGGAAGTCTCTTCCAACACAGTGATTCTGTGATTATACAACAATGAACCTCTCCAAGGGTGCCAATTATTTTTCTAATGTGCATGATAATAAAAAACCTTGAACACTTTGATTAAAAAAAGAAATTCAAAGTTACGCTTGACAAAGAAAAATCTAGGAGAGGATTTACAGTCAACATGAAAAAGCAAATAGGTTTTACAAAATTTGATATCTCAGCTACCACAAGAATTGTTTCACCTTTTATTCAGAATAGAGGATCTAGCCAAGTTCTGTTAGAGATGTTCTGTGTACACCGATTATATTAATATGGATGTTGCAGTGATAGAAAATTCTAATGGGCCGTTTTTTCACCAGATTAAGTTTTAGAAAAGTTAGAACAGATACTGCATTTCAAACAGAATCTCTCTACACACTTTAAAGGAAGAACCACATTAATGGATCACCTCTGCTTATGTAAGTATCGTTTCGCAACTTGAGGTGCTTTTTAAACGTCACAAGTATTGTTTATTCAAAGAGTCCATGATAAATACTAGTTCCTTATCTACAGAATGGTTTATTGTCAAAGCCTTGCTCTTTATTTCTGAATTTAATTATTTAAGTATCTTTTCCTCTTACGGAATTTTATCTTGATATTAGACTCTTCTTTATATCTTTAAGTTTATCTTTGGTCCCCCTAAGTTCCTTCATCTCTTATTTAAGTTGTCTTAAATACCATATATATAAGAATGTATCTGAATAGAATGGAACCCACAGAATATAACAAAATGAGTTCTTGTTAGTTGTACAGAAGACCACAGATAACTATGGCTGGGAAGGCTTATCAACCACACAGATTTCTGCTTCATGGTACTTCTACTTGTCTGGTCACATGGATCCTGTAATTTAATTCTAAGTAGAGAGCAGGCCTACCCACAGATTACTCCTTTTGTGGATGAAGAGAGTAAGAGCCAGCTGCTGTCAGTGGGCTAGTTTTCAACAGCACAGTCCTGGGGCATTCTTTCTTGAGCACCCCTCAGACACAGCATGAAAACCCAGGGGTCAGACAACTTATTCTGGCCATGATTGCTTGCTTGGATCCAGCACCTTTCCTACTCCTTCCTACATCACCAGGTGACACATTACACGTTACATGAGTCCCAGTCTTGGGAAGAAATGGTGAACTTCCTGGTTCTTAAGACTGGCCATTTCATTACATGTTTTCAAACTATTATTATGTTACTATTTTGTAATTCTCTAACATTTCCTGAATGGTAGTATGTTTAAGCTCCTAGAGCTGACATTTCTGTATTATAAAAAATATAATCTCTTACAGACCAAAGAGTAAATGGCTTAGATGTATACTGAAAGATGAAAAAGCTTCAGACAGTGATACAAATTTTAAAAAACAGAAATTTTTCCTTTAAACAGAAAATTAATACCTAGAAATAATGGTAAAAGCCAAATACTTTTGCCAAACTTTGATGGCAAGGATTAAGGGCTTCACGTGTAAAATTTAAATATTTATTTTAATAGCTATTTCAGCAGAAGAATTTTTCAAACCACTGACAACCACACTGAAAATCAATGGAGGTAAGCCAATTCTTGACCTATACCTGACATAGCTGATTCAAAATGCAAACTGCTGTATGACTTGACTTCCAAAATCTGAGTTGAAATACCAAGATCATTGTCTCAAAAGAAGTCAGGCTTTTGCCAATATCAAGACATTCCTTAATTTAAGATAAACTGTATGCAAGACAGGAATTTCTTCAGAAATAAATCTCTAATTCACATTTAGCAATTTAGTTTTAGACTCCACTAGTGTTTCAAAGGTAGCCTAGAAGATACTCAATAGCTCAAACCAAAACTCAGAAAAATTTTTAAGTTCAAGTCCATTTTCAAAATTTCAGTAGAATTTAGCTTAGTTGATTCGGCACATAAATCCAAAGTGATAACCTGTACAAAAAAATCCCTTACTGGGGGTAAAGAAAGGGTGTGTTATGAGGTTCATGTTGAAACATGAAAGAACATACTAGCAGAAAGTGTGCTGAACCAGCAATGAAAGATTATTCTTAGGAGTGAACAGTGGACCAAGAAATGTGCAATTGTTTCTCTACTTTTGACAGCCAAACACTATTTACCAACCATAAAAACCTGTGCTTTTCAGACAAGCATTTTTCCTTTCAAGTATTCTAAAAATATTAAGTTGTTGACCCAGAATTCCTATTCATCTGGTGTTTCCTCCATCTTTAAAGATCTGTTAAGAGAATTTCACTATTAACTTTCAAGACACTGAAAACAACTAAAGACTGACCTACATACAAAGAACAAATTTATGTTCATGAAACTTCAGTTTTATGATGAACAAAAGCAGAGTTTGTTACACAGGAAAGAACTAAATAACTAGCAGATCATTCCTGCAAGAGAATACAAACTCCTAGTTCTATGTAGGGGATAAATATTCAAGAGTTAATTCCTTTAACATATAAACTAGGAATAAATATAAAGTTTGAAGCCCACTAACGGCTTTGGATGAAGTTGTTACAGCTGCTTTACATCAGTGGTAGCTGTTTCATGTCTCTGAAAAACATGAGGAATCACGTATTTCCAGTCATTAATACAGTATGTATTTTATATGCATTAAAATAATTTAAAAAATCATAAAAAATATAAGACACAAAAGAAGTGAGATAAGATAGCTGAGAATTTACCAGTTTATAATTCCCACCTTGTCATTTAGCCTGGAAAAATCTGTGTACCGTCTGAAAACCACCCAGCTTTCCTCTGGATTCCTTTTCACCAGTATTTTGTATACCTGTGTGGAAAGACAGAAATATCAAAAAAACGTGCAAAACTTCACACTGCATTATCAGGAAGGCTGAAATGATCCTCTATTTCTTGATGAAACAAAACTTGTGGATTAAAAAAAAATCTTAATTAAAGTAAAAGAAATGCAAATAATTATCAGTACAAAGAGCTTAAATTAATTTCAGAATTTAAGCACAGAGTTCCTGTAATTCCTAAATACATATAACTATTTCTGTCTGTAACAAAGAATGTATTGCCCAGCAGAACAAAAGGCTTGGCTCTCAAAAGAGTAAGGGAAGTGTGTTTCAGTGATCTACTTTAACATTTGCTGAATTAGAGTTTTACTCATTGATTGCGGAGGCCTCTCTGTTTTTAAGATGACTGTTAATAATCACGTACTGAGTGTGATATTGTTTCAAAATGTCTCATCTGACTCGATTCACAAGGAGAAACAATGCAGAATAGAATTATATCCTCCTTTGCATTTGTTTCAAACATTAGGTTTTGTCTTTCCAGGCAATATATGACTTCACGAGAAAATTGTATCAGAATGATTATACCAGCACTGTGTAAGTGAAGTAATGGATACTTTGAATCAGATTTAGCAAGACAACAGCAGCAGTACCATACTCATATTTAAAAGCAAATGGATAAAGACACAAAACAATGATGATAATGATACTACAATTCCTTTTTAGGAGGATTAATATGCCAATGCCTGAACACATTGAATCTAACAACACAACTTCACCTAGAAAACAATAAACAGTGTCTAATGTCATAACCTTGCTCTCTCCAACGTAAGGAAAGACAGGTTCTGCAATTGTACTGGATTACTTTTCCCAGTCGGTATGCAAAAAATATAATACAAGAAAGAAAAAGTTATATTTAGAATCATAATGATAAACAATCCCTCATTTAACCAAATTATATTTGAAACATTTTCTAATCTGTTACATAGTAAAATCTTTTCCAGTACTTCAGGCTGTCACAGTAGGTTGTCTTAGCTGATAAGTTTATTTTTCTTACTGCAGTCTCAACATGCGATAACCCCAGTGCTAACGAACTGCTGTACAGGTCTGAGACTCCTTCTAGCAATTTTGCATTCCATAATATATTAAGTTCCAGATAGTTACAGAAATTACAGATAACTATGGTGCAAAACAAAAGCAATTTTTCAGCAATTACTTACTTCTCTTATCTATGTTTTAAACACAATTTCACTTTCAAGATGCACCATCTGTGGAAGTCATGGATTGTGACAGAGGAAAAAGCTATTAGCTTTTAAAATTCAAGCTGCAGGACATGCTTAAAAAACCAGCATTAAAATATTTTTCTGCCTTGCATTTTTATTTGCTTATCCAAATATTTTATTACTTTGCTGTCATACTAAAAGTAAAAGCAGTTTTACTTTCCTAAATAAAATTAAGAAATAAGTGTAAATTTGTGAAGACTCTTTGCTAGTGTACACTAAAACACAGAACAAGAAACTTTGGAATATGCATGTGAATTTACTTACCTATCAGTATTCTATTCTTGTATTCTACTCTAAAAAGCATTGTTTAGACATGCATATGAGAAAAAATTGAATCATTTCCAAGTGAACATTAGATAACTTAAAAAAAAAAGTTCACCAATTACAGTGAACTTAACTGTACCATGGAGTGCAATCAACTTGTGATTACTGGCCTCAAAATTACGGGCAACCTGAAACAAACATGTTTTGTTTTCCTGCCAAAGTTAAAATATGTAGTTGTGTGTTTTTTGGCTTTTCTTTAAGGTTTACAATTAATGAATAAGATGCAGAATACTACAAAAACATCTCTCAGTTCCTTCATATGAGATTTTGGGTAAAAAATCACAAATTAATTCAACAAAATTCATTTTATTCCAGTCAATCATGAATTGCTTTATGCTATAAATAAAATATCATCAATGAAAATATACCCATACGTGGTAACATTCTCTTGCTGATTCAGTATCTCACTATCATTCCTACTTGGCTTAAGAAAGAAGTGCTAATTGAACATTCCAGGACTCAGAATTCACTGAAGACTAAATGCTTACAAGAAGACATTTTTCAGCCTAGTCTTTCTCTCCCATCGACTTCAGCAACCATGTACTCTAACATGCACTAACATCTAACTCCTGAAGTTTGGACATCATTCATCTTAATCAGATTCTTATTTTTGGAAACTGTGAGATGCTACCAACAGTAAAAAAGAATTCAGCAATTGAGTCTACTCTCCTACAAGTCATTTTAATTTGATTTCCACTGTCTTCCATCTCACTGAATTAGCACTGCAAAAGCAACTCAAATTCCTAGGACTAATTACTTGCTGGCTTTAATGCAGAACAGCACATTGCATGCAGAACATGCAACTGAAAACAGTTAATTAATTGTGTGGTTTCAGGAACCAACACAGCAACAGAAGTGAAAATGGGAAGAGCAAAAATGCATCCAAGCTTTTTACAATGGAGGAATATCTCACTTGTACTGTGATCTGACCTTCCACATACATAATGAGACAAAGTTGTCACTGTTCATACAGAGGAACACCTTACAGGCACACTGGAATATATCTTGGCAATGTCTTCTTCGAGAAAGACACAGAGGAACATGTCCAAAGAAGGGCAACAAATCGGTGAATGGTCTAGAGGGTAAGGCATGTGAGGAGTGGCTGAGGGAGCTGGGGATATTTATCCTGGAGAAAAGGAGGCTCAGGAGAGACCATATGGCTCCCTACAACCACCTGAAAGGAGGCTGTAGCCAGGTGGGAGTCAGTCTCCTCTCACAGGCAACCAGTGACAGGACAAGAAGACATGGCCTCAAGCTGCCCCAGGGAAGGTTCAGGTTGGACATCAGGAAAAAATCCTTCATGGAAAGAGTAGTTAAACATTGCAATGAGCTGCCCAGAGAGGTGGTGGAGTCACCATCCCTGAAGGTGCTCAAGAAATTACTGGATGTGGCATTTTGTGCCAGAATCTGGTTGTCAAGGTGATCAAAGGCTGGACTCAATCTTAGAGGTCTTTTCCAATCTAAATGATTCTGTGGTATTTTCAGACTAATCCTCATACACATAACAATATAGACTGTTGTTTCAGTTTTAAAGGTTATTATTTAAAACACTTTTTTTAATCTACCTGCTAAAAAAGTTCTGCTCTTCTCTTATGCTAACATGCACAAAGATGTCAGAAACTGAAAATTTCAGGAAAAGACAGAGTATCATTCTCAAATAATTAGAAAGCATTATTATTAACTTTTTGTGAAAATATCTTTAGTATTTCATTAGGATTTCATTAGTATTTTAACTGTCATAAAGATTCTGCACTTCTCTAATCTAAAAGAAAACAAAAAAAGGAAAAAAGTTTGTCTGCTACTTCCTTCTCCTTACTTATTTCTGATTAATGTTGTTTGTCTTAAGTAATACAATTAATAATCAGTAACAGCTTCCATCAGTCCCACAAGCATTGCTGTATTATCTCAAAGAAATATTTCAACCACGCCCACAAAAACAAATGCAGAAGTACATTGATATGTTTATGGCATGCAAAAAAAATGAACTGCCAGCTACAGTGCACTTCGAGAAAAATCAATACAAACCAGTTAGGCTGCTGTTCTGGCAAAAGATATGGCATAAGTGACTTCCCAGCATGTTTCTGTGTCTGCAGAACAGATTTCTCCTTACTAGAAACTGAGCTGGGCAAGAAGTTGAAACCTACATGTCTGCACTTTAACAGAAATGTTGTAAGTTAATTATATCTGCAAAGGGTTATACGCATCAAGGTTTCTTATCATTCATGTCAAATAAAAGACTCTGTTTTATTTAAGAAGTTTAACTACACAGAACTTATACAAGTCCAATTTTGCAAGGAATAGTAACTGCAAGGAATTCCCGACTTTTCCAGCAGAAATTGATACATGAAACAGAATTAATGCCTTCTATTCCACATACAAAATTTTCTAGTCCCAGTTTTCCCACCTGTATAACAGGAATGGCATTTTCCTGTCAGGAAGTACTTTGAAGCTAAACTGGTAACATCCCTGAACTGCAGGATTAATTCCTGAAAGACAATGCAAAGCACATTCAACTGTCATCTTGTCATTACAGGATCAATGATATTATGCCCAAAACTTACAGTGAATTTTGCCCTTTCCTCCATCACCTCATAGCCCAGAATAGTAGGAGTGGATGGTCGATCTTCCCAGCTTCTGGAATCTTCATTCTGCTCTATTTCTTCTACGGGCTGAGTACAGTATTCTATGGATGTATCCAGACCTGTAAATTTAGTCCTAACAAGTGGACTGCTACACGCAGATGACGTGGAACCAATCTGGTCAGGCACGCTCATCTTTTTAAAACTATCAACTGTAGGGTCCTCCAGCTGTCCTTTTGAGGAGCTCGAACTCGTGGAGATGCTCCCAAAGGAAGAACTTCTTTGGTTTCTGTTTGTAAAACTGGATGATGAACTTCCAATGGGAATAGGAACAGGAACATATGGTGTTGCCATCCTTCACGAAAAAAAAGCCGCCAGTTTTTGGTCCAGGAATTTAAACTTCATTCGTTGTACAAACCATGTTTCCTCTTATTTTCAGGAACAGTACCTGCAATTAAGGACAGAAAATACTGCTGTCATTTTTAAGTCAAAGCTTTGGAAAAAAGTCTCTATTAGCTATAAGATGGTACACAGGTAATGGTAAATTACTAATGGTAAAACAGGTAATTACTAATGGCAAAACATTTTCACAAAGAATTTGGCTTCATATAAAATGGTGCTTTTAGGTTGTATCTCTACCACTCGACAGACAGCTTTACAAGAGTTCTGTCTTCCACAGGTACTAAACTTAAAATGGCAAAAAGGTAAAGCAAGATTACAAAAGAGAAAAATCCTTTTGTCCTTTAAGACTTAAGTGTCATACGGTTTTACCCAGAGTCAACAATTTTTGGCATATGAGAAGTAGTTTCAGTGGCTGTTTCATCTAAAGAGTAAAAAGGTTTTCTCAGAATTGGTTCTGTAAGACATCCACTGCAGACTACGCAAGCCAAACACATAGGCGACAATATACATGACATGATTCAAAAGACATGACAGTAAACAACTTAGGTGAAAACATATTTGCATATTACACATTCACTTAAGTAAAATGGATCTGTTTTCAATGCAAAATATTTTTTCAGAACAGCTCTGTTGTATATAAAGCTGCAGACATTTGTCACAATGTTAAATACGCACATTTTGTGGAGTCTGAATCGGAGCAATTAAGTTTTACAAGCATGCACATCAAAAGCAGGGTCGTTACAGCAGGTAGTTTTCCATTCCAGAAGATTAAAATGGAAAAAAAAAGTGCACAGAAAAAAAGATAAATAAACAATTTAGTATTTTTTCTTCAACAAAACCATTTCAAATTAGTCTTTTGTGTGCATGTGAACACATTTCTGGGAAAAAAAAAGGCAAAATAAAATTAAGACAGCAGTATCAAACTGCCAAAAAAGCACGATCTCCTCATTTTAACAAAGTACCCAAATAAGAGCTCTTACAAGAAGCAAATTAAATGCCACCTCTTTGGATTAACAGGACTTGAGCCATGATCCATTTCACCCAGGAATAAACCAATCAACTAGGAGGCTGCAGGAAGCTGTGAAATGGGAAACCGCCAACCTGATTCACATCAGACAATCAATCATCTACTGCAGCAAAACCAAATGAGATTCCTAATTATGAGGGTGAAGCGATGCTTCCACTTGCTTGCTCTAAATTAATCCTAGAGCACATGAATAAAGAAATATATTTTAAATGAAGCAGCACAAGCAAGACTGAAAATTTCTCTTGAACGAATTCCTTGAGTGAAGGAAAAAACAAACTTAGTCATCCTTTCAGCTACATCAGGAGGTCTTCACACACTCTCTATCAGAAAGCTCAGTTAGTTTGACCAGGAGAACAATTTCAAACTGGCAGTCATTTCTTGGGAACATCTCTGCTTCACTGTGGAATGAGGCTGGACGTTCAGCAGCATCTGAGGGAGCTGAAATGTCAGTATCATAAACCCCTGCTGATTCGCTCAGCTGGTCAGGGGTGGGATGTGAAGTACTCAGCAGCTTGTGTTGCAACACAGTCCCGTGCTTGGTTTTTGTGAGTGAAGCCATGTGTCAGACATCTGACCTGCCTCAGCCTCACTTAGTATGAGAGAAGCAAGTCACACCTGTTTCCAAGACAAGATGTTCTCCTGGAGCTACACCAGATTTAAATCCCTTTTTGCACCCGCATCTCAGCACGAAAATCTATTTTCTGCCTTAAACAATAAGCTCTGCAATATTTTTTCTTTAATGCAAGGTGTGAAGCATTGTCTGATAAATTTTCTCTAGCAATATTCTCTGAACAAGTAAGTACCTAAATGAAACACTAAAAAGCTAACTCCTTTTCCACTTGCCACTTCAGCAGCTTTTCCATGTTACCAGCACAAGGAATTGAGAGTTATGCCCTTAAACAGTGTCCCACCCAGCTATGTCTTGGGAGGTGTAGGAATAAATTCCTGTAAATGGAAGAACCTAAGCGAGTCCAGACTGCAAAATATCAAATGATCTATATGTAAAAAGTGATTATCCTCTGTTGCATGACCACAAACCTGGAGTGGAAAATAAGCCCACATCTCAGGGAATCTGCTGAAGTTAACTTAGGAGTTAGTGGAATTTTATGATGCAAAAAAAGCTTATGCTTTTCATCACTTTACAAAAAGAACCAAACCAAATCCAAAACCCCACAATGACATCTTCACCAGTTACAATACTTGTGAACAGCCTTTCCTAGAAGAACTTCTTACTTGAAAGTGAAATGCCAGTCAACAACTTACTATTTTGAGCTTGTTTACTTACTACACATTACTCTTAAATGCACACAAATTTCTGAGCAGCTGCACCAATCTGGCAAGCAAGAGAGCTCAACACAGACCACCCTGAGGATAAAGCCCTTGGTGTTGAGAGGCCAACTCCTGCAAAGTATGTGCTTCAGCAGCTTTCATTTCAGACCAGCTCTAACTCAGCACCACTGCCTGGATACTTATTAGCAGCTGGACTACACTAAGCCTGCTCCCAGGGTACATTTTCTGGTTTAGTTTCTTTTGTACTCTGTAAGGCCACCTCAAATTATGAGTCAATGAGCATTAATGGTGATGATGACACTGCTTTCTTCTGAAGGACATTCTTGACTCAATCTGACATAGTAAACACGGCCAGAGACAAAAGGGGGTGCTACTACCTGTGTCACACACAGATTCCTCTAACTTTGAAGAGTAACAGGAAAGTATTCTCTGAGTAACAGAAATGTCAGTTCAAGTGAGCAAATGGCACACAGCTTCACTTAACCTCATAATGTTTTTTGTAAATTCGAAAGAAATATACAAAAATATTACATTACCACACTGAGAAATAAATATATATATGTATTCCTAAATATATATGTAAATCCATCTTCAGTTGTAGAGGTATCACAATTTCCCTAGTACATAAAATATTTACATGCTGTGAGTTACAACAGGGTTCAAAATCACATCAATCTGCACTTTATGAATGCTACTAAGTATTAGAGAAAAAATACAATGCTCAAACAAGGGTCACAACCCTAGGAATCCAGCCTTATCTACGAATATACTTTACTGCCAATTCATGCAATAAAAGGAACTGAGAGCAATTTCGTTTTTAAAAAAATCCTTTTAAACAAACCACATCACTCCCTACTTACCTTGGCACAGCAAGGAGGGTTTGTGTGCTGTTTGCTCGTACCCCAGCGGCACAGAACCAGCAGAATCACTGCAGCACACCAACTTTTAACAGCAAACTGCTCATGACACCTAAGAGATACCCCAGAGACTGCACTTTCTTGTTTAGCTATTTACTTGACTTTCTGCAAGAAATTTGCTTCCTGTTCGAAACCTGGTTTTTGTTTAGTTTGATATTCAGCTGTGAGTGAAGAAAGAAAAGAGAAGGAAGAGAACATTTGCTGGAAGCGCTGAACTCCAAGATCTGAAACAGGATAGGACAGTCCTGGGAACCCGGCTGTCACATGCTGCAGGAACAGCATGACACCAACTTATCCTGGTGTTTACAGCAGCCACCTCCCTTTTTGTGGGTGAAGCAAATAGGCTGTAATAAAACCACTTAAAAAGGGTTTGCCTGCAGCTTGCAGCTATCGCAGTTCCAAACCTTTTTAAGCTAATGGCTTGTATATTCAGTGAGAAACATGTAAGCCACACGAATCAAGGATAACAGATTAGAAACAAAACAATCCGTACTTAACAGCTGTAATTGGATTTAGAAGACTTTTAGCTATGCAATACTATTTGTGATCTGGTTACATATATTGTGCCTCTGTTTGGACAACGCAGACAAGCTGATCTCTGATGTTTAGGGTTTAACTGCTACTGAGGAATGTCAGCTGAAAAACAAGTGGAATATATAAAGAAACAACTTCCAGACTTAGGCTTCATGATTTTTAAAATAATCATTTTGTGCCGACTTCAGCCAAGTTGCCTAACAACATTTTTACCTGCTTATGAACTCAAAATGGGGGGGGGG
>VWYP01019630.1:0-26284 GCA_013400435.1 Pycnonotus jocosus
TTTAAAGTAGATAATGTATTCACTAGCATTTCTTGTACTCAGTATTAAGTAATTTCCATTTCCAATACAGCTTCTTAGCAGAATTTCATCCATTGCTCTGATTACAAATGCCAACTTTTAAGTTCATTTTCTGTGGAAGTATTTGCAGTCTTCTCTTATATTCAATGTTAGATCTAGTATGCTTAAAACCTGAAAGCTTGAAATTAATGTGCTTTGTGTTAGCGTCTTAGTCATTGACACTTAAAACTTACTATATTCACAATTAAGGATTTATTTGTGGTCAGAACTCTTTTCTAATTTTGCAAAGAAGCTGGTTATCTAATTCCTTATTGAGCATACTTCTAAGTAAATGTAATTATAGGACTCATAACCTTATTTATATGTGGTCTACATTTGGGGGTTTCATTTTTTTTTTTTACATCAAATATGCCTGCAGTTATTTGCTCACTAAAGAGGTAAAGGGCTTTACATCTTAATAGTAAATGTCTATATTTTTAATTTAGGGAATAAATTCTTTTAATAAATATCTGGCATTTTAGTGTAAATTTTACAATTCCCATAACACAGCCTTTCATTGCTAAATGTGAATGTAACAGATTTTATTATGAAATTAGGCACAATTAGCTGTAGATAAACATTAATTAACTTTTACTTTTCCCAGTATTTATTTTTATTTGATATTGGTCAGATTTTATACAATCATAAAATGTTTAAGATTACAAAAGACCTCTAAGATGGAGTGCAACCACTAAGAGAGCACCACCATGCTCACCACTAAAGCATATCCTCAAGTGCCACATCCAGACAACTCTTGGGCACTTCCAGGAAAGGGGATTGCACCATTTCCATTGGCAGCCTATTCCAGTGCCTGTCTACCCTTTCAGTGAAGAATTTTTTCCTCCTAGCCAAGCTAAGCCTCTCCTGGTGCAACTTGAGGCCATTTTACCTTGTGTTGTCATTTTTGTCTTGGGAGAAGCCTAAGTCAATTTTTACTCAGCTTACTCAGTTTTTACTCATCCAAGCCATGGGCAGCCAATTTCCCCAGGAGAATGATTTACTAAAGTCCACTAGATGGGTCACCTTGTCATAGAAGGATATAAGGTTAATCAAGAAAAGTCAAGCAGTTTTGCAAAGGTATTGAATCTTCTGTATAAAAGTGTTGTCTTTTTTCTGCTTGAAGACAGACCTGTATTGACGGACCCAATCCAAGATAAAAATTAAATAGCAGTTTTTAGATCTCTGCAAGGTCAATACAATTAGAGGAAATTACATTACCACCTTCAGAAATCTCCCCTGCTGTGTATTCATGAGTTTTCTAAGAGGATTCATGAAAAGTGTTTCTTGTGATATTCTCCTCCTTCCAATAACAGGAAAAAACCTGTTGCTGTATTTTCTGGCTGAAAAAAATATTGCCCTATTAGTATAGAGCTAGAACTAAAACCTGAGACTTTGTATACATGCATCTGTATGCATAGTCTTGTGTGTATATATGTGTATCTTCCCTTGTTTCATATATTCATAGTGTTCATAGAGACAAGTTTACACTATTTGAATTCAATAGGAACGCAGTTTGTAGTAAAAAATAATCCTCTTTATATAGGTCTCCTCAGTTTACCTACTTCAGTATCAAGTATAAGGGTCTGTATCTGCTTTTAGTGATGAAGCATCTCTAAATCTACTGAAAGTAGTTATGTATAATTTAAAATATGAATGATGTACATAATGAAAATGATGAGTCTGATACTTCTAAGTCTGATTCACAGATACCTGCTTTCCAAGACTTTTTCATTCTGGATCTACACTGAAGATTTCTGCATGTAGATTTCTAGATGTCTTCATCTTACTGGTTTTATAATTAATAGGACAGGTGAGAGTAGTCTCATATATGCTTTATAAAATGGTTTATATATATAAACTGCTTAAAATATTTTATAAAATTATTATATTTATATATATTTATAAAAATATCCAAGAAAATGGGATAATTTACATCTTTGGTCAAAAGTTAAAAGTAAACACATTGACCACAACATTTTCCCCCTTCTTTTTTCTTTTGTTGTTTAATTTCCCTTTGAAAGACACATTTCTACATATAAAACTCATGACACTAAAAAGAAAATAATTAAGATTTGTAAGGTGGTTCCTACAGTACTCAGCTTCGGTTTTGTCTCTGTTGGGAAAAATACATGCAAAACCTAATTTAGACAGTAGAGTAAATATAGAAGATCTTTTTTGTTATTCTAGCCATACCCAGAGCTGGGTGCCTTTTCATATCTGCTTTCCTCAACCCATTCCTAATTTTGATCTTTACAACATTCTGGAGACTGAAGTAGAAATTGCACAGAAATAATATGATAGTTGCACAATAATAGACAATTCTTACATTGCCTGCAAATGAAATAACGGTGTTTTTCTTTTCTTTTTTATTAATAGAAAACGAAAATTCATAAGAAAAATTGTAATAATCCTCATTTTTTGTTGGGATAGAACTAATCTTAGTAACAGTTACAATGCTGTATGTTGTAACACACTGATGTTTTAGCTATTGCTAAACAGTAGATCTTACTTTAAATCAAGGACTTCTCAGTTCTCATGTTCTCTGAGTATGTGCAAAAGGGACTGAGAGGAAGCATGGCCAGGATGAGTGACCTAAACTGGCCAAAGGGATGTTCCAGACCACAGGATGTTATGCTCCCTATATAAACTGCTGGAAGCCACAGACTGGGGGCTGCTCAGGAGTGGGCTGGGCATCAGTCTGTGGATGATAAACAATTGCTGGGCAGTTGGGTGATTTGCATCAATAGGCAATAGTTATCAGATGAGTATTTTACAGTCAGCTTGCCAAAACTTCCTCTACAACGCTGACATGTCTGTAAGAAGTACTAGTTCATTTAATGTATAAATGAAAGATGAAGCTGTCTAAAAAACCTAAATGAAAAACATAACAAAAGGTTTTGTTAGACTGTTTGAAAAAGAGGAAATGGCAATTTGAATGTGTTCAAAAGTCATTATTATTATTAGTTCAGTTGAATGTCTCTAAGCTCACCAATCTAAAGTACTTCAGTTTCTTATACAAGAACACTGGATTTTAAAAGATATAGTTTTTAGTAGCAACAAGTGTTACAAGAATTAAAGCTTCTGACATCTCCATACCATTCATCGTTATTGCAGGTTATGGGTAACTAGTTGACAGTAGCCATTACAAAGAAACTATTTTTATAGAAAAGGTCTAGTATAAAAAAATAAAATGCATTAAATCTGTATGAGAAAGATATGGCAAAATTACACAGAGAAATTCAAGCATCTCTTAACTTGTCAGTTTCCATGGCAGCAAACAATTTGTATATTACCTAGTATTTTAGGCACAAGATTTTCTTTTAAATAATTTAGAAATATTCAAAGACAATTAGAATCTGTTATATTTTTGAAAAAATGGACTCTGACTTATTTTATTTTGTTACATTATAAGATTTTTAAAAGGTTCTTAGTAATTCAAACTTTCTTTTTATGATTTTGTGCTGTGAATTTTTCTTGGTTTCATTATTATGAAGAAATGACATTAACACATTCACAACCTGCAAATTCAGAATTAAATAAGTTCCAGAAATACTTATTGACATAGGAGACAGTGTGTCCAGCAACCAATAGTATTACTCACCATCAGACAGACGTGAGAGGTCAGGTTTTTTCATATCATTTCTAAAGTGTAATCAATGTTCAGATGCAGAGAAGGTAGGAAAACCAGCTTTTATTCTTTAGCTGAAACTGATTTAAAAGTGTTTTGATTTAAAGAAATATTTAAAAGTTGATCCACCTGCAGATTTTGTGTGACATACATTATCTATTACTATAATTTTAATTTGGAGAATTACTGCATACAGGTTGAACATAAATGAAAAAATATATGAAAACCTAAAGATCTTATACACAGGGCATAAATTCAATATTTTAAAAAAGGAATAACTTTCTGACTCATTTTTTAATCACATTATGATATAAAAAAAGTAAAATCTCGGTGGAATACAAATCTATTGTTAGGGTAATAACAACAATACCTGCATTGTTGTTCGTAACAAATGAAGGAACAGAGGGAAATCAGAATGTGGTATTTCTATATTGTATTTTCATAGCCTGATTATTTTCAAGAATTAAAGGACCAAAGAGATAAATACAGATGATATTTACCATAAACGGGGGAAGTTCAGATTAGGTAGCAGAAAAAAAAGACATCACTGAAAGAGTGGTCAGGGATTGGAATAAGGCAGGTGCTGGAATGGTTCAAGAAGCACTTGGGTGTGACACGAGGGGTGATTATGGTGATGTTGGGTTGAAGGCTGGGCTAATCGAGCTTGAAAGTCTTTTCCAACCCTGATGATTCTGTGATTTTGTGGTAACAGAAAAGTAATGAGAAAAGAAGTAATCAGGATAAGAAGTACAAAGAGCTGTACTAAAGTGGATCATGTTCTCAGGGTTTTTTTTTCATTGTAGTGAAAGAAAATTTCCCAAGAGCCAAACTAATTATGAAAATAAAATAGAAACAGCTTTTGTGACATATCTGTTCTTGTTTCAGAAGTGCCACTAAAGCTTGGAAATTTACATATTTAATGACTTGCAGTGACACTAAAATAAAAAAGAGAAAGATATTTGGTGGACATTGTATTCACTCAATTGCTGAATTCAGTAGTATATGGAAATAATTTGTAGTAGCTATTGAAAATTAAACAAGCAAACAAGTTAGCAACCTTTTTCAGCTGTTTGGGTTTCAGCTGATTTACATTTGAAAGGGAAATTTTCATATATTAAGGTATAAACACTAAAGACTAAGTTTTGTAGGAAAATTATTTCTTACATATTTAGTCTTCACAGTTTTCCTGTTTCATTCTGCTTTGATGGTCTCATAATATGAAATCATGTTCTTTCATGAAACTATTTTTACTGACAGGCAAGCAACATTATTCTGAGGGTCGTCTGTGAAACGTATGTGCTCTGTGATACTGTATTCAATACATAAATTTTATTCTTTTTTTTTTTTTTTTAATACAGAGACTCTTCAACTTATGGAAGCACCTGTCTAATAAATGCACAGTTGCAAAAATAACTAACACTTAAATCCTACTCAATTCAACTGAGTTAAGTGCATCAATATTCAAGCATATGGCTGATTTTGCAGAATCTGTGTCTTAAGTCAGTCAACGATTGCATTGTGGTGGAATGTCGGACTGATATGGGCATAATGTGAGACAACTTTAGGTTCCCTGTGTATCCAATGGAAAATTTCTGGTGAAAGTAATTAGTACATTACATGACCAATTTGTGATGACAATACATTTCTTCAGTTTCCCTCATGTTTCACCAGAATGATAAGCCCTCTGGAATTCATAGAAGAAATCTATCTACTCCCTGTTATTTGCATAATACTGTCAAATAGCCATAGCATGTTCTTGTCCTCAGACAGAACAATTGTAATTAAATCCTGCAGGGAACATTGACTTGTTCCATCTAAAATTTAATGATCACACAGGACAATACTATGCTGAAGGCTTATTGAGACTTAGAATTTATGAGGTTTATTTCTTCAAAATGTTGGTATTGAAGTGTAACATTTTTAAAACATAGTGGAACTAAGGTTGTGTCATACAGGATCTGACATTAAACCTCATTGTTCTCAGAGGTGTTGAGAAATTCAACAGATAATGACAATAGTGTTGAATTAGATCAATTATTTTCTTTAATTAGAAAAAATTATAGTCTCCTTAGAAGTAGTCTTTTCAGCAGAGACTAGAGTAGACATTAATAGGGTAAATCTCTATAATAGAGTATTTTGCTATGTAGCCAATGATTATTCCCTTTCTTTTTCTCTACCACAAAGTGAATCTGTATTGGCAGACCAAAGAAATGTAGCTATCTAAGAAAAAATTCTGGAAAGTGGATGTTTCAGCCAATTTATGTTGTTTGGTTTCCCCCTCTATTACAACACCTACCAGAAGATTTTTTTTAGTAAGTATAATAAATCATTCTTTAAAGAAATATTTGTATTGATGACAAATCAAAAGATTAGGAAGAGACTCACATGGTTTTTGACAAATCATAAGCATAAGAAATATGAAGGACCTTGAAATATGAAATCTTGAAGCAGTATGTCTGAGAGTTCCTGACACCCCTGCCATGGCTGTTTCTTCAAAGCTGTGATAAGAAAAAGAAATATCAATTTTCTGCACTTAAATAAATCTGAGGTTTACATCAGGCACTGATGCAGAATCTGCATCTAGTTCTCAGTGTCTCTTGATGTTTAAAAATTTGGATCTATGGTACAATTATTATTCCACTGATCATCAGAACATATCTGTTAGAACTGCAGGAAGCTCAGGCTTGCTTTCAGAATTGATTGAAAAGGTTTTGCTTACTTCCCAGTACTGGTAGTGCATAAATTTGTAAATCCTCTATTTTTTCATTAAGAGGGACAACAGTGACTTCCTGATCCTGCAATACTTGTTCAAACAAAACTGAAGATTTTTGTCTCAAGAAAAGTAGAAGGAATAAAATCCACAGTAGAACTGAATGCAAATGTAAAAATTCCTTTCTGAGGATAATAATGATCATCCAAGTCAATATAATTCAAACATTTTTATGCTCTCTAGTTATATAGGTACTTAATAGGAAACTGGGATCTATTAAGTATCCTCTGAATTTGGACACAGATATACAGAAAGATTATGGTTATTATAAGAAAAAGAAAAAGAGGTTAAGACAAGAGCAGAGACTTTCATATTTTGCATTCTCCATCTAAGTCCCAAAAAGCTAAAGTCTGAAGAATTTTTGACCCCATTTTTCCTCATGACTGATCTAATTACTGGTAATAACAACAAAAAGCTCTCTATTTTCCTTTTGTGAGAAGTGGCAACATCTCTCTCATCTGCCAGTCAGAAAAGAACAGGTAAGAAAAAAACCTTAATATTACCAATAATAATCTGATAGGTGATAACTTTGCATTATAAGAGAGAGATCTCTTGGGTCAGAGAAAAATTTCACTGTAAGTGGAATGAAGCTTCTCAGGTGGAGAAAGCCATTCTAAATCTATTGAAGCAATTCAGGGCTCTTGCTCTTCCACATGCAAAATATGATTGGAAGTTTAAGTGACTGCTGATACTGTGGAGTGAGATTTTACATATAGTTTACATCACTTGTTCCCACTTAAATCTGAACATACTTTCTAACTCTTTTATTAGGATTAATTTATCAGAATAAACAAAGTGTAGTGGCAATCCTATGAGCCATGTTAGGTTTGGGTTGTTTTTGTTTGTTTGTTTGTTTGGGCTTTTTTGTTTGTTTGTTTGTTTTTTTACTACCCATGAAGCAAGAGCCTGGGAGAGCTGAGGATGGTTCTAGAGAAAAAATTGTGCCATAAACTCTTCAGCCCCATGGAATGTTATGCTTAAATGTACTAACTGTAAAAGAGCTATAAAAGTTGCAAAAGATGTTTTGGACAACTCTAACTTAACAGATTCATCCTATATATAGTCTATCAATATATTTTTTTATGTTTGAAAATTTTGCTGTTAAATTAAATAATTTTGCTGAAGCAGAATTGTTAGAATATTCATATGAAAAAAGTTTGCAATGCTCAGGGCATGTTTTAAGCAAATTACCTTAAAAATTCAAACATATTTTTCAATTTTAAAATGCAGCATTACATTGCTATTTTTTATCTAGTTTTTGTTTTCTTAAAAAATTCTGTACTCCTTTAATAAGGTAGCCTCTTGTCATTCCATTTTGAAATCATGATAATAAAGAAGACACACCAAAGAGGAGAAAAATTTCTAATTATTCATTACATCTTACCAACATTTCTCTGTCACCAAGTAGAATATTTTTCTAAAGTTAGATGGTCATACTTTCCAAGAAGTGTATTTATTATAAATATTCTATGAGCAGGAAGCAATATGTTTTATGTAGTCCAACAACAAATCAGAAAAAAAAAAATACTACCCATGATTCTTGTCACAGAGGATTACAGCAAACACTAATAAATTTCATCATTTAGTACAAATAGAGCTTCTTAAGACAGGAAGCTTGAGGGGATAAAGACATTCCTGCTCGTAGAATATTTCTAACAAACACAATCTGAACTCAAATAGCATAAACCTGCAGCTGTAATGACTATACACTGAAAGTGTTATTTGCTTAGGATAGATGAAGAGCTGCAGCTACGAATGAAGAAGTCTGTCCTTATTGAGCTAATATTATCTTTGCCCACCCTGGCACCAGGCTGTAGTGCCTGTGTGTCCCAGCTGCAGGACCCAGTGCTTGGCATTATTGAACCTCATACTGGTGGCCATGGAGCATCATTCCAGCCTGTCCAGATCCTCTGCAGAGCCTTCCTGCCCTCCAGCAGATCAACACTCCCACTCAACTTGTTGTCTGCAAACTGACTAACAGTGCACTCAATCCTCTCATCCAGATCATTGATAAAGATATTGAACTGGACTGGCCCCAGTACGGAGCTATGGGAACACAGATTGTGACCAGCCCCCAACTGGATTTAATTGGATCTAAAGCATTAGATTTACCTTTCTAACAAAAATCTGATCTGCAGCTCCTGGTACTCCTAAAGTACTGATATGATTACTTTTCCATCACTAAGATCTTTTTGATACCAGCATATCTGCTACTGGTGATGACATGCACAGGTTCTAGTGGATTCTCAAGCTACTCATCCAGAGCTGCAAGTTTCAGATCACAGCAAAATCTGAGTAAAGGAGAGATGAAGCCAAATTATTGATAATATGTTTGGTAATCAGTGGCCATATATTTAAATTACTGATGTATACAATCCTTCTCCATCTGATTTCTGGAAAATATTTTTAATTTCCCCATGACCTGACCTCACATCTGACAAGACATTCTTCGACTTAGAACTTCCATCTTTTACCTACCGAATTCTGGAATGTCCTTCCTAATTCCAGTTCCTCCCAAGGTGGAAAGGTGGAAGCTTGCAGTCCAGGCTACAGGCACTTTAGACATGTCAAATTTATTTTATTATTATTATTTTTAATTTATAGCAGGAATATGGGCATATTTGTTTGAGGAAAGATCTGTGCTAAATGCTTAATTCATCCTTTTATTTTACAACTCAAAACTATAGAATATAACTATCTTTTATCTCTTGACAAAGATGGTTCATTCCCCAAGTAACTGTAATTCATTAACTTTAATTGCAGCATTGAATAATTAAGAAGGATTTCACTGGGTATGGATTTTAAATGTTAGATATTACAACTCTAAATCTACATCTGCTTTCACTACTGAAGTCACTATATTTTTAAAATAATCAGTCAAGATAATGCCTGTATGAAATAAGGATAAGTCATCATGATTTCACAGACAGCAGCCCAACAGAATATACTGATCTGATACGACTTGCTGTAATGATCTTACTTTTTTTTTTGCTTGACATATCCCAATTTATAGCAATGATTTCTTTTTATCTGTTTAATTAATGCCATTAATTTCCTCTTGCCTTAAAGAAAAGAGGGAGAAATTTTAGATGAAAAATAAAGAAAAAATGCTTTGTTTGCAATGTATATAAAGTGAAGTTTGTTTTAGGGTTTTTTTTTTTCTTTCATATTCTACCTAAATACTTTAGTATATTTGGGTAGAGGATTTGTCACTAGTACAATGCACCATGGCTTTTGTAATATCCTGTACTAATTTCACCATTTTGGTATTGTAGTTAGTTCCAACAACTTATTAAACAATACTATTGATATGCTCTTTGTCATGTTCTTAGCAACAATAAACTGTAGCAGGATTATTTTAAAAATGTAATGAACATATCAAATCCCATTCCATTTTTAAGAAGGCAAGAATGAAGAAATAGATCTTGCCTGCAGAATGGTAGAACCACAGGCAAGTAAGTTTCTCAGTTCCTCATGGAGGAACATGCAGACAACTGCAAGGAAGTTTGTTGTTAGAGGGGAATTTATTTATTGTTTTGTTGTTGCTGTTGTTTAATTTTTATTTTAGCTTTTACATGTATTGTTTTTTCTTCAGGGAGGGAATAGTCTTAATAAGTAAAAGTTTCCTTGTATCACAGCAAGGAAAAAAACAAAGATGGTCATCAGCCAAAACTTCAGAACATTTCTCTGTAAATACCTTGAAGCTAGTAAGAAATGTGAATACAAGCTTCAAAAATGAGTGTGGTTGCCTCATTCTTTTTTGTTTAGCCGGACTTCATGAGTGGATTACACTGTAATTCAAATATCAAAATATCATGGGATATGTCATATGACTCTAAAAGGAAAGTTTTTTTAACTCTTGTGGGCTAAGACTTCAGTGAAAGCTACTTTTGAAATTTGAAACAAGTCTGGAATTTGCAGAAGAATGTGGAGGGTGTGTCTGAAAAAGACAAAACCTCAAATGCCTAAAGTTAATACTAATACTAATGCTAATAATCATATAAAGAAACATCCAAGCTGAAATCTCAAAACATTTTGCGATACTAAACAGTAAACGGGAATTCTAGAATTCTACTTAATTTTGAAATATTAAAAAACATATTAAATAAAAAGTCAAATTTTTAATATAATCCAGGTCACATTCATGATAAGAAGAAAAATACGACCAGGCTGTATGGGCTTGCAGATTTCCTAAATTATATTCACTAATACACTGAATGTGAGCGTTGATTGTGCCAGCAAAACACATAGGTTAGCTAACACAGGTGAATGTTTTAAGGGTCACCTGGTAAGTCTGGATGTGGAGATTCCCATGCTCTGAGGGTTCAGCCCTTGCAGAGAAATGGCTTATTAATTAGTGAGACAGCTCTTCAGGTGTGTTTTGTAAAAGCAAAATGTTTAATAAATGAAAAATAATAAACGTTACAGAAACAAAAGATAAAGCTGAGCACTGGTGTCAGAGAAACCTCTGGCATCCTGCAAAGACAACCCAAAAAGCCTTTTGGTTCCTTTGTGCCTTTTCTTAAATACTTAATGTTTCAGGTGGGCTGTTTGGCCTTTGGCCCAATGAAATAGGTGACAGGCTTTGAGTTACACTGCTAAAACCCAATCAAGTCTCCTGTGTTGGCACTGAGCCTACAGATGAAAAGGGCACAAAACTTTCCAGCTTGGTTTCCTTATATGTTTGGGTAAACTGAAACTTTTTTCCCTTGTATAGAAACACTTGTTCGGTGTGGGCAATGCATGCCTGCACCTGGAATCTTGAATTACATCCATACTGATTTGGGTGGGTATTACTTGGCTTCTTTAAGTGAATGAAGTTGTATTTTACTCTTTATGAACCATATTCAAAAAAAGAGAAGAATCTTTCTGGACATAGACATGTAGCTTTTTCCTCCAAATTGTTATATCATGCTATCCAGGCCCCACCCTTTTTTTTTTTTTTCCTTTTTTTTCCCCTTTTTTTCTGTGAGGTGTATTATAAATAAGAGAGAGAATAAGCTGTTTAACAGTCTGTTTGTCCATGAGAAGTATTACATGAGATTATATACATGGAACCTCTTTGGTCNTAATTTCCACAGTCCATGAGAAGTATTACATGAGATTATATACATGGAACCTCTTTGGTCAGTTGAGGCCAGATGTCCCAGCTGTGTCTCTCCCAGCTTCTTGTGTGACCTCAGCCTCCTTGATGGAGGGTTGGTATGACACAGAAAGGGCCTTGACTCTGTGTAAGCCCTGTTCAGCAGTGCTGAACACATCCTTGTGTTATCACTGCTTTGCACACAGGACACCTCCTTCCATAGCACCATCTGGGCTGCTAACAGGAAAGTTTCAACCTTACGAGACTGAGTATAATGTTATACCAAATAACACAGTTTTCACATCACTAATTTGCTGGAAATTCACAGTAACACATTTGTGGTTTGAATTAGAGAATACATTTGCAGCTAGATTTCCAGAGAAGTTCTATATGACACCAAAGCTGACCTCTTATCTATCACCAAATATGGCCCTAAGTGTTAAAGCTAATTATGAGTATTCATTTAATCCAGTACTATTTTTCTGCCCACACCGTCCATTAAGTTGAATGGGGAATAAGTTTTAAAGATAAATTTATATGTTTCTATACTTTTTCCTATATTCCTATATTTTCTATATTTCTATCTTTAAAGATATATATTTAGAGAAGAATAAACATATTAAAATACTCTTCTATACAGTTATTGTCTGCATTCTAATTTTTTTTATTTTTTAAAAGAATATTAGGTCCAAGTGTAACATTTCAACAGCACTGTGTCTCTTGTAGAATTAAAGGAACAGTTTTTATTATAGATTGATTTTTAAACTAATTCTGTACTTCATTAACTTGATTGCAATCTTTTCTACAATGACCCAAAATTGGACAATTTACTGCTGTATTCACTGAAAAAAGGGAAATATCGGAAAACATCTGCTGTGTTTAATAATTCCAGTCAAGCAATTTGTCCTAAAACAATCACATTTTTGTGTGAATAAGTACTAGAAGTTTGTAAAAAGTCTTAGCTTACTTCCAAAACTTTTGGGGTTTTACATATATAGCATATGAAATTTAAGTCTTAACTAGTGAATTTTCTATGCAATTTTTTTATTGAAAATGAAATGCTGCCTTAGACACAAATGTTTTCTTTCTGCTTCCAAATACTTTTTTTCCTACTTCCTTTAAAAGACACAATTATATGAGTAGAACTAAAAATTATTTTCTGTTGTTTTTCTCTTCCACACCATTCAGTTCCATGATGCTTTTTTCTTTTTTTTCCAGTTTCTCACATTTTTTTTACCAATTTCTCCCTGCTTCTTTTCGCCTTATAACATAAGAATGCTTTGTAAAATTGTTTAGATTTTCTTTGTGATACCTCTGGGATGGGGAAAATACTTCTTTCAGCGCAGTCAGTGGAACTAAGGTGAAGCTGATACAGCAGAACTAGTGAAAGCATTTTACAAAATGAAATTAACAAACTTAGCACTCGTAGCACTTTGTTCTCTAATTACTGATAGAAGAGCTATCTTTGAGGCTGAACATAATTTTGCAGCTCCCAAGAAGGTAAAATGTGCAGTAGCTGCAAAAGCAGCATTTTTAGCTTTTGGAAGGAGCAAGAAAGTCTTTTGTAGTTTTCAGGGGTTTTTAGTTTCCAGTTCTTGCATTTCTTTTTACCCAGTCAAAACTCTTGATTAACAGACTCTAGAGGATCAGGTTTTGTGCTGCAAGATGAGGTCATAGACTCAGAAAGACTGATGTAGAACAGTCTGACTCTTACATAACTCTGTGAAGGGAGATTTTTGGTATATGAATATACCTAGCCACTATCATCACCATTTAAATTGGCCTATGTACCTTCTAAAGCAGTAGAACTGCTCACTTTTTGAATCGTTTAAAGTAGTATTGAAAGTATTTTAAATTTTCTTGTATTATTCTCATTCACTACATTCTGAAATCAGGGGATGAAAAGTGAATTGCAACAGAACATATGTGTGTATCAGAGGCTGCTCCTTGTTTGAAAGACTGACAAACCAGTTTCAAACTTTGAAACATAACATCATTCAGTTAGTTCATTTAGTGGGCATGTGAGTGGCTAGTTCTCATACATGACTGATCCCTGACACTGCACACACAAAACAGTCAGTTCTCAACAACCATCTCCTAAGCAGCCACCCTAACTCTGCGTATTCAGTGCCAAGAGCTGACATTTTACTGATAGTGCACATGGCTGTAGTCCTTGATCACCACAGTCCTGCAGATTGAGGTGATGAGCTCAAGACCTCTTCAGCAAAAGAAGATGGAAATTTCTTTGTGTCTAGGTGGGCCTCTCACATTTTCTGAGATTCTGTCTTTCTGTACCCTCCAGTTCAATTGACATTAATTAGGAGGATGAACAGAAAATTCATGACAGCAAATTTCTTCCCTGTCTTTCCACTACAAGATTCTTACCCCATTTTGATTATGAATGTTCATAAGACAGCAAAGTTAATCTCACAAATTGACACTACTGGGAGAAGGAGAAATCAGCTTCCCTCCTGCTGCTTCAGCATCACCCTCATTTCCACCCATCTGATTCCAGTTAATATATTTTTTGGTCTGCAGTATTCTTGGGAACTACAATCTGATTTATTCCTGATTTTTGTAGAACCAAGGAAAAAAGGGGTACTTTTTTGTAAATTTCATATGAAACCATAGATTTTTTCGTGAACCACTTGTGTGCTATTAGGATTGCAGAGTTAATTTCTTCCTAGTTCATTTGTTTCTTACAATAATCATGTAGAACAGCTAATGGGAGTGTATGATCAGAAACTGTTAGTATATGGACAGACCTGGCCAAGTTGATGAGAAAGTATAAGGCAAAAAAACCCAGCTCCTAATTTCTAATGTTTAAGAGTAAGAGAAAGGAGAGTATATAAACAGTGAACTACAGCTCAAAGCAAAGCTAAAGTGTCCTGACCACGGACTTAAACAGATGGGTGCCCTGTATATTGAGAATGAGAGAAAACTCTGCAAAAATACAAATGCATGTAAAATTGACTTTCTCTTTTGTATTCATTTTGCATGGCCTGGTTTTGGTAGCAGGGAGCTACAGGAGTGGCTTCTGTGAGACTCTGCCAGAAGCTTCCCCCGTGTTGGCAGAGCCAATCCCTGGGGACTCCAAAGATGGATGTGGCCTTGGCCAGGGCTGGGCCAATTAGAAATAGTGGTAATGCCTCTTTGACAACATATTCAAGAAGAAAGAAAAAAAGTCCTTGCACAGTTGTAATTGTGATCAGAGAAGAGTGGAATGATAACTTGTGAAAGGAACAATATTCAGAAATCAAAGTCAGGAGAAAGAGGGGGAGGAGGTTCTTCTAACCTCCTCTGAGGTGCTGATATTCCCCTGCAGCCTGTAGTGCAGACCATGGTGAGGCAGCTGTGCCCCTGCAGCCCACGAAGGAGCACAGGGATGCTGAAATCCACCCATAGCTTGTGAAGGAGCCCCACACTGGTGTGGGTGGATGATGTGAGGGGATCTGTGAACCCATGGGAAACCCACGCTGGAAGAGGTTTCCTGGCAGGACTTGTGACCCCTTGGGGACACATGCTGGAAGAGCATGTCTGAGACTGTACCCTCTGGAGGAGTGACTGCTCTCCCGGGGATGGCTGAACACCTGCCTGCCCATGGAAGAGGTAAATGAATTCCTTGTTTTGTTTGCTTGCACTGCTTTTGCTTTCACTATTAAACTGTCTTTATCTACATCAATGAGTTTTCTTGCTTTTACTCTTCTGATTCTGTCCTCAATCCCATTGGTGGGGGAATGAGTGAGCGGCTCATGTTTACTGGGATTAAACCACAATAAAAGGTTAAAAATTGTCTGGTTATGGCTGAAGGAGATGCAAGGAGAAGTACATTCATCCCGAGTATAATTAAGCATTAGGGCAGGTCATGCCAGTAGACTTCACAGTCTCCATGCTTGATGATTTTCAAAACCCAACTGGACCAATCCCATCTTTTCAGTGTTGACTTAGTGATGAAAAGGATGCTTGGCTAGATGAGAAATTAATGAATCTGTGATACAGATTTTTCTTTTTTCTTTTTTTTTCTCTCTGACCAATCTTTGAACATGTGCATGTGGCTGTTTTCAGAAAACAAGTTAATGAATGAACAAGAATTTTCTGGATAAGAAATTTGTCTAACACCACAGATAAAAACAACTACTTTCCTTTAAAACCTTCATGGGCTTTTTAATGAGTGTTATATCAAGACTTTGGACATACTTTTTCCAGCTGCAGAATGACTCCTTGAACTATGAGAGGATTTACATTCACAGTTTACCAATTCAATTGCTGAATTACTAACATATGTACCTGAATTACTAACATATGTACCTGAAGCTGTTTGACTCTTCATCTTTCGTTTTCCCATACTAAGTATTCAGATTTGGCCTGACATGCTACTTAGCCTGTGAGATCTGAAGTCATCACAGCAAGAGATCACATGAATGTAATTTGTTTCTTGCTGGATATGCAGTTCCTATTAGCAGAACATCAGTTCTTGTGCATTCAGCAAGAGAAAAATAGACACTTTTTATTTCATGTTCAATCAATAATATTATGGATTGACTTCTCTCTTGAAATATTTATGGAGAAAATCCATCTGCCTACCTATTAACAAGAACCGCTTTCATTATTTGTACTTGCAGTTTCTGATTAATGTCAAACAAATCAAATTACTGTGTGAAAATGGCTTTGATTAAAACAAAATTAAAAATCTAAACAGTTTACAGCTCTGGATTTTTATTTCATTCCAAATGTGAATCTTACCTAGATACTACAGCAGACTACTCATTTATAAGATTTTTCTTTCATCTCTGTGACTACCAATTACACTGCCTTCCTTCAACTCACTTTATGCTCAATAAAAATTGTTATGACTGGAAGTTATATGGAACCACCACTAAAACAACTAAATCTTCCAGCATCCTGGAAAATTGAAGAGAATTTTAATGTGAAATACTTTAGCACAACACTTTGCAAGTCATACTGTCCTACTGACAGGTGGATTAAGCATTGATGAATTTGTGAACATTTGAAAAAAAGTTATAAAAAGTTTCCCATCAAGTTATTTCACTTAGCTCCATAATTTATTGTCTGAAAATTATAGTATGATTAGAAGTATGACTGGGAAATGAAGCTGTTGTTTAGGGGATTTTTTTGTTTTGTTGTTTTTTTTCCCTATTCCATAATATATATTGGACTGAATGCATATGTTACTATGCATGTTTTGGTGGCTTGTATTCGGATCACAAAGGACAAAATTAATCACCTGAGCTTGTTTAAAACAAACACAGAACTTAATGGGCTCCTGAAACTGTTATGAAGATTATGGGATTAGAACAGTAGTTCTTGCCTCTCTTTCTTCTATTGGACTCCCTGCTATATTTATTAGTAAAGCAATGCTCGAGGAGTCTTCACACCAGGCTTTGTGGTCTGACTCTAAGGGCTGACATCCTGTAATTGTGAGTGAAGCAGACAGTTTCTTAAACCTAAACTTTTAGGTTTATTGACTATTTCATTTGCAAATAAAGTGATACATCATCTTCCTAGATTCAACCCAATTCAACTACTTTTCTGATGAATGATGGCTTCCCCTGGGGATTTCCCAAATGAAAAAGAAAACAGAACTCTAGGAAAAATGAATACTTCGTGTCATCTTATTCTCCTCTCTTTACTGTATATGCTAAAAGTATTACTCACAATAAGAGAAACTGGTTTTACAAGAATTAACCATGAAAAATGTTCCCATATGCTGCTAGATACATTTAACAGAGGTTTTAGAGTGTGTACAATGGTAAATTGTAAATGTAATGAGTAAATAGCATAATATCAAATGCAAAAAGCATGACATTTTCTAGGAAATCGAAGTACAAAATCTAAATATAATTTTAATAACATTAAATTCAATCCTTTGAATTATGTATTTCCTAATTGAAGTCCATGGCAACAAACATAACATGATGCATTACAAAACTACAAAATCTCTGGAATAGAAAATTACTTTCTTGGATAGCAAGATTAACATTATCATTAGATTAGCCAATGCCCAATACTAATTTGGATGAGATTAGTTTCCTTTTAATTACCCATGTGTTCACAGTTTGAGGTACTTTATTACATGCACACTTCAAACCACATCCATCTCTCCCATTACACCTTTTCAATTACAATGAAAGTAGAATAAAATTACATTATTATGTTCACATTTTAATTTGTAGTATAGCTATTAATCTTTTCCTAGCCTTTAACCAGCTGGATGAGTATGATGACATAATATTTTTCTCTTCTAAGCACTCTTCTCTTCTGACTAGAACCTTTTGTTCATTTTATGAGATGCAGGTAAAAATGACTTTAGATTTCGTCATATATTTATAGGTGTATTATTAAGGTAGAGGTATGTTTTTTATTTAACAACTTTCAGTGGGTTTTGAATACATGAAGTTTAATTCCTTTTTTTTATTATTTTCAAATCACAACTCAGTAGAAATTCCAAAGGTTGACACACAAAAATTAATGTAATCATTATGAAAATATAGGCACGTCAAGGCACTAAGAATATCATATGATAGCCAACACAGCCACATTCAACTCATTGAATTATGTCTGATCCAGCACCTCTTTATATATCACATTCCTTCCACTAGATCTCATTAAAATTTTAGACTTTTGAATGAGAGTTTCTATCAACTGCATCATGGTAATATTCTTATAATCTGCAGGTTACATTAAAAGGCTTTTTCCAATGGAACTGAATTTATTTGTGAAACATTGTCAAAACAGATTCACCAAGAGAACTAGGTAGTTAATTCCTACTGAAATGAGATTACAATGTTTAAATTGTTTAATCACTTTTGATACCCACAGCTTAAACACAGAAAAATGTCTCGGCACCTTTAGAACAGATGAACTTTAATGGGTGTTTAAATACCTAACTATAAATTAGGTGGAACATTTACCTTCACCTAGCCATAGATGACCAAATCCCAATGACTTTTTATCTTACATCTGTGGTAATTTTCATCTCAGATCCATGCCCTCACAGCTTCTAGAAATGTAGGCCATCTCAGTGGAGTTGGGATCCAAAAATAATAACAAATGGAGACTTAATTTGTGATTGGAGATAGTTCTTTGCATGTAGTTAATCAGTATTGAAAATTAATGCTAAACAATGCTGGATTTAAGTTACTGCCTTGGCCAGTAATTTTTTTTGTTCATTGTCTGAACACGTAGATATTACCTACTGATTAGAGAAATTCCCTGCTAATATAAACTAATTATTATTTCATCAGTATGAGAGGAGAATATCTGAGAAAATCTCTGGCTTTCTCTTTGACAGGGGTTCTCCATTATAGAAATAGTGACATTTTCTGAGACTGTGACTGTACAGCCCGTAAAGCATTTCTGGCCCTTTAAATCTCAAACCTATGTTTCTTGCTTAGTGAATATTTTAAAAAGAGATTACCGGACATACAAACAGAAAATAAATTGTTCTGTAACAGGCAATAAGCTGTGAGTAAGGCTGAACATAAACTTGAGCAATACCTGAGCCTAGATGTTAATCTCATCTATTTGTGAATGTTCCACCTACAGGCTAATTGGTATTAATTCTGATGCATAACAGTGATCTTTAAAAACCTTTAGTACTTATGTGAAATTGAGAAAAAAATCCCATACACACACACAAAAATAAAAACAAAAAACTAGTCAGACAAATCTGACCATTACTTTTTTTTTAACTTGAATTATAAATTGAGATAAGTAACTAAATGTCTGGAAATGAATTAAATCGTTAGAATCTTGTGAACAATAATAGAAAATGAGACAGATGTTTATCAAATTCAGTAGTTTGCTAGATTACAGTATGCCCAGCTGAAAAGGTTTTTTTTCCATTTGTTTTCTTCATGGCTGTACAAGAAAATAAGGTATGAGAGCTGTGTTCTGGGTCAGGAAAACTAACATGTGCTGTTTATTTTGCTTATTATCAATAGATCATCTAAAATTATCTCTTAATGTTGTGATTAATGACTTAATTTCCAGAAAAGAAAATCAGTTGGTTCAAGGACACGAAGTATTTTTCTGTGTAAACCTTGTTACTCTCTAATACAGTATTTAATATATACTGTTTCCAGACAATAAAGAGTCTAGAGAAAAATCAGATATCAGAATCAGATTAGTGGTTGGCATTGTTTGTTTGTTTGTTTGTATTTTTAGAATTGAAGAGTGCAGAGTTTTTCTACATAGTCAAAAGATAGGTGACCATTTTGAATAACCGCTGCAAGAGTGAGTTGTGATGGTTGTTTCACCCTACAAGTAGATGAGGACATGCTAGTGTTACTTGTACCTTGGATGGAAGCCTTTTTTTTACCACTTATTCTTTCAGTGGTGTGATATGCAAGCATACCATAAACCTGAAAACTGTGAATTGTGACTGGAAATAAAGACAAAATATATAATAGCAGCCCTTCTAAAAGTAAAGTAGCCAATTATTCTCCTTCCTTCCCTCCCATCTAAAGACATATCAGTTGTCTCGGGAAGATGAAAATAAATTAGCTTGTATTCAATGTCTTAAACAAGCCTTCAATTCATTCAGCACTAGATTTATTTGCTTATCTTCAAACTTCTAATATGATTTATTGCTGCAGTTATCTGGAAAAAAATACATATATAATTACATGTCACACTTTTTGAATTAAATAATACAATAAAATCAGTTTCACCCATTGACAAGCTCTTCGATGATCTTTGTTCCATGTCTTAGATCTTCTCTGTGCTTTTAACATGCCCATACCTTTTACCTTCTCATTTGAGCAAGGAAAAATAATTTTCTCCCTGCTATTAGACTGAATATAATTTTTGAAACCGATCCAGTGCATCTTAGTTATGCTATTCCTCTTGTCTCCTTGCAGATTAACTGTAGGTCTGGTAGATTAATTGTTCCTGATGGAAAGTCAGAACAAACCCATTTTCTATGCCATTCTCCATGAAGTTAAGCCTCAGTGATTCTACTTTCCTTTTATTCTGTCACTTTCCTTGGGTTTTTTGGTCATAGTGTATAAAAGAGTTTCTCGCTGTATAAAAGGATTGAAGACTTTGAAGTATGATGGCCAAATTTGGGTCAATAAAATAAAGCTCTCCACTGTGTAGACAGCTAGAATATAAGAACATAAAAGACACAAGAGATCACTGAAAGAAGGACTTTCACCTTTAATGGTGTAGTATCTTCAGTGTTATAAAGAATACTTAAAACCTGGTTGTCTACTCCAAAAATCTCCATCATAGGCAAGTATAATGTCTGATCATGTGTACTTCCAAGTACACATAGATGATTCTTCAGTGGTGATATAAGAATATCCTGTGAAAACTTAATTTACAGGAAATTCTTCTTTCTTAGTGTCATATCAGGCAAATTATATATCTTACCTTGAAATCCTGTCAGAAAATCAAAGTACTGCAAAAAAGTGACCTAAAGCAATAACAATAAAGGAAACTAAATTAAAGAGATGTCAATAAGAGAATCAGTAGCAGTCACTAACAGCGGTGTTAACCCTGCACTTATCTTGAGACTTGCTACTTAACGGTTCTCATTTATGTTGTAAGATCTTCACTAGTAACATTTGTAAAAGTGGTCAGTGTAAAAGTGTAATTTTTGCATGTTGAAGTCAATGTAGAACAAATATTAACAGATCAGAGAAGTTATATTTTTTCTCTAAATAAAAACAATTTGATTTCATATACTATGCATTATACTGCTAATTCAAAATTAATCGTTATTATCATCCTGGAAATTGGGGAGTATTATATGAACTTTTGTTTTGCAGATATCTATATGAACATATAATGCCTCCTGAATATGAACATATAACCCCTCCTCAATCCTATGAGATTCCTATGTGAATGTTTTAAATCAATGTATGAAGCTGGAATCGAACCATAAAAATTAACTGGAAATTGTTTGAAAAGCTCCATAGAGACAAATATCAAATACTTGCTGGAAGTGCCTTGGAATTGGGATATTAAATTAAATTGGGATATTAGATTAATATTTTCTGTTTTGAAAATTCCAACCCATATTTCAGTTAAAGTACTGCCATTGTTGGAATCTCTGAGAGCTTTGTCTTAATGATATTTAAAATATATTTGCCAAAGACAGAGTATCTTTTAGAAATATTACAAGATTTTGCTAAAAGGTTTCCGCCAATTTAACCAAGCTCCTCTACTGTTTTTCATCATGCACAAGAAGAATATCCTAAATTTTACAATCTGTTCTGGAATTCCCTTTAATTTTTCAGTTAGTACTATAAGCTAATACAGCACAAATATATCTGAAACAGTAAATTTCCTTTATTTTGATCTTTCTCATCCTGTGAAATACCTTTCATAGTAGTTCCAAATGGCTTCAGAAAAATGTATACATAGTATTTTCAAATATTGCCAACTTTTACTTCTGTGGACTCTGCTTATAAGGACAGATGAATTTTAACTTATTACTATGCAAATATGCAAACTTAACCTCAATACCAAAGCTGCTTGTACATTTGGCCAGCTGATTCTCTGCTTATGTGTAGTCATGCCCTCAGGCACCTGTGTGCCTCTGTGGGTTTTAGCTTTTATCTTCAAATGATCTAACTCTTCAGTGGGATTGTCTCTTATTTTAATGTTCCCTTGGAGTATATATACATTTATAGAATAAAAATGTAAGTCTATATGTATTACAAAATGCATTGCAAACAGTCTTAGCCAGCTCTGTCTGAAAAAAAAAAAATATTATTCATGTTCCTTACTTCATGTTTCAGAAAGTCATTTTAGGACCCACAAACTGGTTATAGACAAACAATCAAGTTGTCTAGTCTAACAATTCCTTTCAGCTCCTTTGCTCTACCCGCCTAGGCTAACTCTAGGATAAGTTCAAGTTAGATTGCTTAGTGGAATAATAAACTATCTCAAATTTATCACAAAATATTATGGGCAATAAGCAGAGAACAGTTCCTGCATGATAATCTCATACTCTTTACACATCCTGCATTAATTTGCATGAGTATTCTGATGCAGAAATATTCTTATGACTGAAAAGCACACAAGTATTTTAATTTTTTAGAATTAAAATATCAAGATCATAGTGTCAATTCTGATGACCAAGAAGAACTACTCTTGCAACTCTCCTGAAGTTACAAAATGGCAGGATGGCAAAACCACAAAATGACTGATGTTGGAAGGGACCTCTGCAGGTCATCTGGTCCAATATACCTGCTCAAGCAGTGACTACTGGAGCAGGTAACCCAGCACCATGACTGGCCATCCTTTGAATATCTCCAGGCAGGGATGTTCCACTTTATGGGCAAGCTGTAACTGTGTTCAGTCACCCTCAAGGTAAAAAAAGTGTTTCCTTACATTTAGAGGGAATCTCCCCTGTTTCAGTTTGTGCCCATTGCTTCTTGCTCTGTTGTTACTGAATAGTTAAACACAGGTGCTGCAGATCTGTTTGTAGCTGAAGAAGGTCAAGTCATGTTTTCAGGATGGGATTGAAAATGTAGAAGTTTAGTCACCTCCTGTTTTTTCTACAAAGCACATACCATAGGATGATTTCAAGCCATATTTAAAATGCACATTTAAAATTCATGGGAGCTAAGATGTGATATATGTCTGTCCCTTATTTCACATCACAAAGACATATGACACTTGACTGACTGAAGGAGGAAAACTTGACTGCATCTTTTTTCTTCTCATATTCATTTAAACTCAAGCTGAATTTTGGATGACAGTTAAGAATAAAATGATAACTATTTTGAAAACTGTTTTGTAACACCTGGAAAACTAAGACCAGTATTTCAGTGATCCATTTTTCCAGTTTATCTTACATAGGCTTCTATTGGTTCTAGTCCATTAATACTTGTGTTCTTCCTTGTCAATGAATAAAGAAAAATGAAATCCTTAGCGTGCATACCATAATTTATTACGAATTGATATGTTCATTTCATGCACTGCAAAAAATAAGAAAACATTATGATCTGCTATGGTCGTTGAAGTTAAGCAACATCTATAGAAACAAAAACCTCTACATTTTTTAATTATGTCTAATTGCACACAGAATAGGCACATTGAGTTCATGAGACAAGCAGTGTTAGAGGGTACCTGAGGAATTTCAGTATAATATAGTCTGCAGTTTACCTTTAAAATATTCAGTCCTAGATTTAATGTATAACCTCTAGAAAACCTAAGTTCGTAAAAATATCACTTTGGCCTGTCCTAACCTTCTTGACTACATATAATGTTATTTGCTGCTTATATTCATCTCTATCCTACTTCTTCACCAAGAATATTGTTACTATATTTTAATCCTTATTTACAAGAAACATAATTTTTTCAAGTGTGTATTTTATATAAAGGTTACTACCTGCCTCCAAAACTTCTCTTTTCTGCTTGGTGCCTTTATGTTTACCTGAAAAGACACTATAATAACTTATATACCAACATACTTATTTATTCTATACTAAATGTTCACAGAAAAGAATAGGAAATAATGAATACCAAGGGTCACACTTCTTTGTATGAAATAGGAAGAGAGAGGTAAAACGACAGGGAAAAATGAAGTCATCACTATGACTTCTATGGAGAATAATTACAGGGTTGTCTATAGCAGTCTTGAGAGCTTTTTGCAGCAAGCATGCCATACTTAAAAACTGAAATGTGAGCTCTGTAAGCTCAGTAAGCAGCTAATGATGTTTTCTGTGAACAGACTAAGCTTTCTGGGAAATCCTATACTGTCAAGGAGTAGGAGCCAGCAATGGAAAAAGGCCAAATTTAGTAAACAAAATAAGCATGATACTACTGTAACAACCTGAAAAAGGAAAAGAAATAATTCTATTTCTACATATATATTCTAAAATAACATCTTAACACATTGTCACTGCTGTTTGATTATGATTTTATTATTCAGTGCAAATAAACAGAAGCACAGAATGTTCTCTTTTATGCAAAACCACTTTTTTACTTAGATTTTCATGAGTGCAGAATGTAGGATTCCTCAGTCATTCTACCTCTGTTTGCCACATAAATTCTTCTAGCAAATTTGGAATGAGAAGCTAACTGTAAATGCTATATTGTACTGCAAGAATTATCTAGATTGTCAAATAGATGTATTTTGAAATTACTTTATGATAGGAGAAGGAACTGGATATACCATTGAAATATCTTAGTAGGAATTCTATTTTTCTATATTGTAATGGCCTCTGGAAGCAGAACAGAAAATAAATACATCTGAAACTATCCATATTTACTTGGGAAGTTTTAGATTCATTTCTCAAAGTCGGTGAGCAAGCAAGAAAAAAAAAAAAAGAAGTGGAAGCACTTGCTTACAGAATAAGTGCCACAAAAGTAAAACTAAATAATTGCTTAGAAGGTTTAGGTAGCAAGGATCATCTTATTTTCCTATGAGAAAGGCAAAACTCAGCTTTGGCACTTAGAATCTTTGTTAATTTTAAGGTTGCAGTAAATCATATAACTGTGACAACCAAACAAAGCCCAAACCACAACTCCTTTTAAAAGATAAATAACTTAAAATATAAGTGTTGATGAATACCATAATAAATATTTGAATTAGTGATTTTGCATAAAGGTTTAAAATGGCATCTAATTTCAGCATTCACAGTTCAAATTGATCCTAGCGTAACTTTTAATTATCATTTTAAAAACCCCAATAATTATTCTGTAAGACATCATGGTAGTTTCTTGTTAATGTTTATGCCATTTTTCTCTTTTAGGAAAATAAATAATGATCATCATATTTTGATTAACATAAAAAAGAACGGACAGATATTGAAAACCTGATGACATGATTCTGAGGAACCTGTTCTAGATTTTTTTGCCTTAAACAGGATGTTTGGACTGGGAGATCTCCACAGGATTCTTCCTACCTCAACCACTCTGCAGTTTCATAGCACAAGTCTCTCTGAGAACACACAGCCCAAGGTATATATCAATTAATATTGTTGTTGTTGACAACACTAGATTGCCAACTGTGTATTGACAAATGCATACAAATGCATGACAAATTTGCGATAATTAACATATATATTAACTTCAGCCTGAGGATTATATCTTCAATAAGATTAAAGATTTTTGTTTCAGAATTGAGTGGGGTTTTTGTCCTTAAGTCTGGCACATTAAATTTTTGTAAGTTTTTTTCTATGACTGCTTGTTTAAAACAGGTTTTTTAAAACATCCAACTTGATTGTAAAACTGTTGTTCATCTCATTTTATTTTCAACACTTCTGGAACTCTGTTAAACAAGAGAGGATGTTGAAAATTTCAATTGTTTGAAAAATGTTGCCACTATTTTTTTCCAGGAAAGAACATTTCCATTCCTTTAATAATATAAAACCACTGTTCTTATTTTAAACACAGAGTATTGTAGAGAACAGAGTATACCAAGCTACATTCTGTTACTCTTTTGCAACTAGTAAGCATATATTGACTTTTTTAGGTCAGTATTAAGCTTATTGACTGGAGAGTTTAATATTTACAGTATTTTGCCAGAATCAATATGATGACCTTAAAGAGGGAAAGAAAATGTCTTTGAGTCAACTAAATAAAAGTGTTTTCTGTTTGTGCCAGAAACCTGCTGATATTTAAATATATCTATGGTGAAAAAAAGGATGTAGTTGTATTTAACAGCTCATCATTCTTTGTCTCCTGGAGCTCTGTATTTTTAAACACCAAAAATTAATTTTTTTTTAAATTATGGCACTTTGTAAATTATCTGATTTTCAAGTCC
>VWYP01019631.1:0-37651 GCA_013400435.1 Pycnonotus jocosus
ACAGTGACCCACTGCCACAAATGATCCTCAGCACATTAGAGAGTTATTTGCATCTGTCAAAGATCCATGCTGTGTTAAAGAACTCATAGTCTGGGAGAGATTTTTTTCCATTCTAAATTATTCTATAGACCTTCACCATGATCTTTGTGAGGTCATAAATTAGACCTCATTTCCTCAGCCCTTGTCCTTTTTGAATAGTGATAATAGTACTTACTTACCTCACGGGACTGTAGTAGATCTTCATAACTCAGAATCTGCACCAACAGTATATAAATAAGAAGAGAAAAAAAAGGCTGTCATTAGGCACCTTTCAAATTAAACGAGATGAGGCAAATGAAAAGATGAAGGACCAAAACAACACTCTCCTGGCTCACAAGGACATGGCCAAAGTGATCAATGTCATTGTAATTTCCAGCAGCCAGCCCAGTGTACGAATGTATAAGAGGAGCCAAGACACAGATTTATGAAATCCCCAGAAAGCATGAGTCCTATGTAAATCCCAGTTTCAGAAGGAAATGCAATTTACTCTGTTTACTCTTGTTATAAAATATTCCAGTTCCTTTTTAAATTTTGCTAAAGTAGTTAAAGCCAAAGTGAAAAGCAAACAAATAAAAAGGATATTATCCCTGAAAACAAACAGATCATGGTGGCATGCAGGGATAATATTGCTGAGCTGACCATTTTTGCTACGGGATGGCAAGCTCTTTGTTAATAGCTCTCTGTGGTTATGGGATCCCATGACAGAGAGCCGTGTGTATCACACAATCTCAGGCACTCAAATGAAGTATTGAGGAAGTGGAGTTCAAAATTCCCTTATCAGTCATGCATTTCTTCATGGTGTAGTGGTTTGGTTTTGTTGGTTTTCTTTCTTATTCCCCCATTTCACCAAAGTCAGCTTTGAAATCACTCAAGCTCCTAAAATGTCCCTAGGTTAAAAGGGAGAGGCACGATCTATGCTATCATAGACAGGGTACCAATCTTCTCCATTAAATGAAAGAGAGCTGAAAAAGCAATAATCAAGGCATCTGAAGGACAGGAGTAAAATCAGGTTGCTTAGAACTGGAATTTAGTCCAAGAATATCTGAGAAGAGACTTCTGCAAAGAGGGACTGACCTTGCTGCCTACTGTCGTGCAGGGCATACATAGGGCAAAATGACACAGACTTGGAGAATTGCTTCAAAGAAGCCATTCACACAGAAAGAGAGAAAAGAGAGAGCTGGTAGCCATTAGAATAAGTTGTGCCCACAGCCCACACTTGAGGAGGAGAGCCACAATATCAGCAGGACAGAAAAGTCTGCAGCTGATGCCACTCAGGGGCAGAGACCTACGTTTGAAGAGATCCTGCCAGCCAGCTGCTCAGCCACTGGCTCTGAAACTGGATCTGTAAAGGCACAGTGACTGTGGCAATCGACACCTAGTGTTCACATCTGGATTGACTGAACAGGGATTTTTCTGGGACTGTGTTGTGAGACCAAGCCCTGCACCATGACCACAGTGAGATCATCACCTGCTTTTAATGTAGAATGAAAAGGGGTCCTTGTTCTCTTCAGAGAGAGCCAGAACTCCTCACTACATGCACAGTCACACACTGCAGTCACACTGCAGGCCAGTAATCAAAGAGCTTAAGTGTCTCATCCCGAAGAATCAAATCAAGGAGGAAAGGGATAAAGCCAGGGTCACTAGAGATAAGCCTGGGAGTAGCACACCAGTGTTAGAAGGGTGGTGTCCTAGCAAGATCCCTCTTTCTGCTATCTCACTCTCCAAAACTTATATGCAAGGAAAGAGTGGCAGTAGGATTGTGGCACCACCCCTGGAGGTATTTAAAAGTTGTATAGGTGTGACACTTAAGGACATGGTTTAGTGGTGAGCCTGGCAGTCCTGGGTTAATGGTTGGACTCGATGATCTTAGATGTTTTTTCCAACCTAAAGGATTCTATAATTCTATACTGTAAAGGAATTTCCATCTGGAGCCTTAGAAGCTCTGACCTGTTGTAGGGTCACAGCTCTCAACTATCTGCAACAAAAAAAGATTAATTAAGTATCTGATTTCTATGCAACTGAGCTAACCTTGGTACTTTGTGGGAAAGACTGTGTTTTGGTGTCTGTTGGCAACACTGATTGTCATCATTGCCTATTAGATCCTCCTTCTTCCAGGTGTGGGCATCCCAAAGTTTCACCACTCTATGCAATGAGGGATCTGCCTTACAGAGTGGAAATAGCAGAGAACATTAGGAAAGGATGAAGAGCACAGCAAAAGAAGGATCCAGAGACCCACATGAATAATATGTTGAAGGCACACCAATAGCCTGTGGCAAGTCTGAGGACTTCTAGATGTGACTAGATGTGAAATTACCATTGGTAAAGTATGACTCCTGTTGTGGATTTTACTTTTGAATGTGGATCTCTGCTGTCCATGATCCCAAACATTTTACTTTATTTCTTTAACCTCTCTGTTATCTTTAGCTCTTCTTAATCTTACAGTTTTTCCTAAAATATAGCTTGCTATTTCTAAATCTCATTTTAGCAATGATTGCTTTTCATTCCTAGAGTTTTAGATATAGGGGAATATTAATTTATGCATCTGATCATTAGATAGCTCTAGTCCATACTGAGACTCAGTTTGGCTGAACCAACAACCAACTAAAGGCTGCGACCTTCATCTGCCTCAGGCAAAACCCAAGAATGATTGATTTCCAGCGGGCCCTTTGCGAATGTGGAATTACACAGCACGACCTCTTTTGAGGTAAGCTTGCTCTTTGAAGGATGATCATGTATTCATTTGATCATCCCTTTAATCCTTGTCTGCAATTTTTCATGAGGATTGTGTCACAGCATAAGAAACACGGTAGAGTCAGCAATGACAGTGGTACCCACACATTCAGGAGGGGACACAAGGATGAAAGGGTACCTGCCTACTTCACCTTCCATGACTGGCAACAGGTTGAGAGCTAGTTTTGAAAAGAATTATTATTTCCCTCATGTGTTATTGGACACAACATCTGGAATTCAATTCTTTGGCTAATAAGGAGCCACAGGGGATCTATCACACTGTGATGCTTTCTTTGAGGAAATGTGAAAAGGATTTTAGGTAATATATTCATCTTTGAGTTGAAAATCATTTGATCTTTTATAAATAGCAAAATATGATAAATTATTCCATTACCTGCCTCACTAACACTTTGGTGAAAATACGGTTTGGCATGGTATCCTTTTTGTCTACAGCTGGAGAACATAGAACCTGATAAAACAGCAGAAGAAAATTTAAAAAACATGTAAGTTATGGAAATGGATAAGAAGGTTTTCTGTTGCTAAGACTTTAAGCTCTGAATTTCTCACAGGCTCTTTTTCAATAACTCTACCTTTCAAAAATGCCAGGGTTACCTTTTGCCTGATGTCAAAAACCTAATAGGGCACATCAATAAGAATTATAATATACAAAAATATAGCAAAAAACTGCATTTTCAAGTGGAGACATAATGTTTCCTGCCCTTCTCACATATTTTGTGATTATACAAGCATACAGTACAGGGCAGTTTTGGTTTCAGTAGTAATCTTTTACAGTTATATGCTCCTTTGGGGTAAATTTGAATAGCATTCATGAAAGTATACAAATGGGATAGAATTCTGCAGATTACAGTGAAGTCGTCATATTTATACTGTATACTTAGATATGAAAAATTAATGTTTAAAGATTAAGTAATGATACAGATCATTAGTTACAGATCATGCTGGATTGTAGAATAAATTAGAATAGAATAGAATAGAATAGAATATTTCTGTTTGAGGGACTTACAGTGGTCATCCAGTCCAAGTGTGATGGGAAATCGAGATAGCTCGTTGGCGAACACAATGTCATTGACTTAGTCTTAAACTTAGATGGAGGTTACAGCCCAGCTATCCAAACTGCTTCACTTAGGACTTCTAAGTAGCTAGGATGGAAAAAATCTCAGGCTAAAAAATTAACATAGATAATAAAATAATCATAGTAAATATTCAAAAGAGTTGTAAAGTTAACTTGACATAATTGTGGATCCTGGTGATTCTAAAATTAGAAAATAAAATATGTGACAGAAAATAAAAACTATTATTGTCCTTCTCCAAACACCTTGAAATCTGCAAGGAACACTTCACCTTCCTCTCTGTTGGTTAGGATATGTTTATGAACACAATTTCTTTATTTCTTTCCTTTTATTTATCATAGAATCATAGGAACATGGAATACCTTGGGTTGGAAGGGAATTTTTAGAGGCCATCTAGTCCAACTGCCCTGCAGTTAGCAGAAATATTTTCCACTAGATCAGGTTACTTGGAGACCCACTTATTCATGTTTGAAACCGGGATGACAGATGGTAAATACTTTTTGCAAATTCAGTAAATTATTCACTGATTAGGTGCCCAATAGCATGGTATAGACTAAAAGTAAAAACCTTTGCTGAAAAGGGTATTTAAATCTGTGTTCCATACAGTTCATCTTGTAAATTCACTGCTGAAAAATCCCAGAGTGCTAGTAACCAATCTATATTGCAGTGTTAGTCAGCTATTCAGAGAGATTTGTTTTGCAGTCAATTCAATCACAAATGTTACCAGGGTGTAAGAAAGCTGAAGGAAATTGCATCTACTACCTTCATGAAGTAATTTTCTGAACAGCAAACATTTCAGCATAATCCACTTAAATCATAATTAAACTTTATGATACACAGTCATACACCAGTCCATCTATTTTCAGTGCTGTTATTATAGGCAACAAAATGATTCATTCTTTAATAAACTACCCACTTGAAAATTTGTTTGTTTGCAGGATACCTAAAAGCAGCAGCAACTTCTTATGTGAGTCTTCATGAATTGGTAGGGGAACACCCTGAACTCCTTTACCACCTATATTTAGAACTGTTAATGTGCATGAAAATCTGACCTTCAGGAATATGTTAGCTCTTTTTTGCTGAGGGTCTTCAAGTAGTAGGAAATTCAGTTGTAAAGAAAGAAGCTTGAATTATTTATGTGTAGGTGTTTTCCAGTGAACAGAAGTTTTGAGGTCTCCTTATATTCTAGCCTATTCTGTAGTTAATGTAATTAAGAGCCTTGGACAAATTATCCCACTCTAGATTATGCATTATTATTATTATTATTATTATTATTATTATTACTCACGGTCAGCTTAATGATTTTCCAAAATTCACTGACATCAATGACAGATTTGGCACCCAAGACACATGAAGATACCTATAGCTAGATACAAATATAGATGCTTTTATCTAGAGTTTAATCAATTCTTGCAATTTAACATGATTTCAAATAGACTGTGAATTAAAAATAGAATAGCACTTCCTGATTAACTCCCATGTGGCAAATCTTTTATTTTGTGATAAGGCTTTAATATAAGATTAGTTTGATTCCTGTACAAAGGAAAAAAAGCCTCTTCAAAAGGTTCATCCTACTTTTATTGAGCTCTCCAGCCAGCAGAAACATTCAGGAACATTTATCCTACCTCTTTTGTCTGGAAGTTGGAGACAAAGAGTGAGACAAAAAGTACTACAAAGAGAATGGAAAATGTAGATAATTTCAAACTGCTCTAGAGTGGAATTTTGACACTGATGACTCCATAATAGGATGGCACATAACCTGGATATAATTTCTTATTTCAGACAGAAAAAATATTTACACCTGTACACATGCCAGGTTCCCTGCATTAGAACTGGAAAGACATAGTCATCTTTGGGGTGCAATTCAGCTGAATTACGGAAAGGATTGCTACTTGAAAGTGTCTCTTCCTTTTCACTGAATATGGGGGGGATTTGATCCAAGCCAATAATTCATATGTAGATAATTGTATCTGATCAGAGGGGTCCCTGCCTCAGTACTGAAACAAGGAAACATGGAGGGTCTGTGCTAAAGCAAGGAAAGGATGCACGAGACTTACTGATTCATTAACATTCTATTGAATTTAAAAGCAGACATGCATATTCCAGCTGTAACAAAGAACTGCCCTCCCCCCAAAAAAAATCTACAACAACCTTCCCTCCTCACCTCAAAAATAATTTTAAAAAATGAACACCAAAAAGACCAGATCACATAGATGCGCAGAAATAGCAACAATAACAACAACACACCAAAAAACTCTTCAAGGACAACGTTTTCTGTGTAAGCCCAGCCTCAATCAGATTTTATCCTAATAAAGGCAAGACATTAAAATCTTGCACTATCATAGTGCAAAAGTGCTCCCCACAGATTTTCAAAGGCAGAAAGGCAGCACACTGATCCTATTGCAGGACAAACCCCAGTACTGCTACTTCCAGTATTTTTCTTCCAGTTCTTCTGAACCTTCCATCTAGCCTAATACATGGATAACTGGTTCCCTACAGCCACATCACAGAGTGAAAATGAAGTGAAAAGATCACAAAAGGGCTAGCAGTTATTTCCGTCACTTAAAAAATCTCTGCGTGTTTAGAAAAGAAAATGCCTGAGAAAACAAAATGTCAGAACTTTTTTTTTTTGTCTTGTAGCCCATGTTACAGAGAAATTGTTTTATTTCATTCCCTTTTTAAATAATAAGTTGTCTCAAGATCTCCATTTTCTGAGTCGCATTAATTGTGGTACCCTTCTTTCAGATCCCTGCAGAGAGTACTCTGCATTCAGAGACAGTGGACAAGACAGGTTATAATAGAGTAGATCTTACTGTGTCTTTGCCACTAGAGTAAATATAACTTTCAATTGAAAAGCTGGTTTTATACACTGTATGCAATTATTTTCAACAAATAATGTGCTTTTCTGCTGTCAGTATTATTCACACATGCTCATCACAGAAGGATTACTAAGGCAGTCACTAAGCTGTACTATGAAGGCTGCTGGTATCCCATAGGCTGCTACCAACCAGAATACTCAAAAGTGGAGTTCATAACTCTCTTCAGACTCAAAATATGTCTTCTGTGTGGTAACATAGAAGAACTCATACACAAAACCAGAGAATAAGAGATACTTCCAGGCAAGTACCAAGAAGGTTCCATCAGGCACCCCAGGCAGGAGGGTAAAGAAGTGGATGCTGGACCAATTCTTACTGGCCATCACTTTCTTCAAGAAAGAAAGTTGTAGGTAGCAAAATAAAGTTTTCAAGTCAGATTGATCAACTGAGTATCAGGATTCAATGCCAGCTCCAGAAGCTGCATGATTTCACAGGACATGTTCATGTATCTCTCTGCAGAGCAAAGCAGAGTGATTGATATCAGCAAGCTTTTATCATGTAAACACCATGATCTACAAGATTAATCTGTCCCAATTGTTCTACCAGGTTAGTCACCGGGGCATGCATGTTACTTACATACCCTCAGTATATGGGTCAGGATCCAGGTCATTGCTGATCCTTTAGTTTTTTAACCAACTAAAAGCATGGGAGTCCAATACACTCAGTAAATCCTCTCAAGCAACCCTGAAAATCCCAAGGATGAAAAGACCTTCAACTTTGTTTTGCTTATTCTGCTGCTTGCAACTTTTAGATTCCTTTGGGGTTTCCATATCTTTCCTTCCCTTTTGCAATCCTTGCCATAAACCAAAAACCATACTCAAATGTTAGAAGCTAGAAGCAGCTTTTTAATGACCTATTGATAATGAAATGAATAATTTAAGATTTACAATAGCTTTAAATTGGTTTTGCCTGTTGTAGGGTGTATACTTCATTACAGAGGAGGGATTTATTCACTTTCTGTTTGCTTGCAATGAAATGATACAAAATCCTGTCTCACATTTTCTTTGTGTTAATTGGGGCTTTAACTGTTGCTTCCCCTGCTTACAGTGATGTACATCAAAGCCCTTAAAATCCATTTTAATTGTGCTGAGTGGATTTGGTCAATTACACTAGTAATCTTTCTATTAATAAGCATGTGAAAGGAAGACTGTTCTGTATGTAAATTAATAGAGCTAATCACTTGTCCTCCATATATTACAACATTTGGCATCATTTCAATAGGAAGTAAATGTTTTGTGGCGTACACCCAGGATCATGTTTTTGTAGCCTATATGCAGAGAAGAAACTGAGGTTATTTCCACATCTTGGTAAAATGTCCATAAATTATCTGGTCACCACCTAAATATCAGAATGTGAGAGCTTTGGCTTGGAAGAATCCTCAGAGTGGGAATTGTAATGACTATACAGCTCAGAAGTTGACCAAGATAATTCTTTTATGTCACATAGCGCTTACCAGCCCTGCTTATGATAAGACCCTATAGCTTGACCAAGCTATATGACCAAGACAAACAAGAAGACAATTTCTGGCCATGTCTAAGAAAAGACAAAAAGACATTTAAAAAAGATCCAAAAAGACAATATAAGAAACAGAGATTATCTTGCTGAGTGTAAGTGGGTCTCCTCACATGAGTCTACTACTACTACTACTACTACACAGTTATGTACTTTGCTTTTACCACACAAATGACAGCTTTAGAAGACACATGGTGTAGTTTACTAAATTACTAGTAAGTAAGTAGTATTTCTGTGATACCTTTGAACTTGACTAGACACCAGGTGACCACCAAAAGCAATCTATCTCTCCCCTCCTCAGCTGGGCAATGGAGAGAAAATATAACAAAACACTCACAGTCAAGATGAGGACAGGGAGAGATCACTTGCCAGTTATCATCCAGCCAAAACAGACTCAGCTTGGGGAAAACAGTTTAATTAAACACCAATCAGAGCAGGATAGTGAGAAATCAAATTAAATCTTAGAACATGTTCCCCCCACCCCTCCTCTCTTCCTGGACTTAGCTTCACTCATCATTTTCTCTACGTCTTCCCCACCAGCAGCACAGAGGGATGGCAAATGAGAGTTGCTGCCAGTTCATCACATATTATTACTGCTACTCCTTCTTTCTCAGGGTGAGGACTCCTCACAATCTTCCCCTGCTCCAGTGTGAAGGTCTCTCCCACGGGAGTTTCTGCTCAGGCACTGAAGCACTTCCTCCCTTCTTTTTTTACTGACCTTGGTGTCAGCAGAGCTGTATCTTGTGCCTTGTTTTGTCTGCAGATTTTTTGTGCAATTTTTTTGCCCCTTCTTAAATATATTATCCCAGAGGTACTACCACCATCACTGATGGGCTTTGCCTTGGATAGTGGACCCAGCTGGGAGTCAGCTGACATAAGTTCTGTTGGACATGGGGGAAGGTTCTAGTGGTGTCTCATAGCAGCCACCACTGTAGCCTCCCTGCTACCAAAACCTTCCTACACAAATCAAATACATCATCACAAAGTAATTAGTTAAAAGTTTCTGGAATGTTCCTATAAATTAGAAAATACTGTTAGTTCATGGAGTGATCAGGTCAGTGATGCAAGAAAGGAAGACAGGCAGACTGAGGACTGGAGTCACTATTGAACTATTGAATGAAATATGGTAGGTAGTAAGAGAAAAACTTTCAGCAGTTAAAGATATCTGCCACTGAATTCAATGAGAACATAATCCAGCTGAAGTGCTTTCAGAAATCCTCCTTTTAATCTCTCCATCTCTGAGTGGTGTTTCCCCAGCATCTGGAGGTATAACGGGAAAATCACTTTTTCAGGGCCTTCTTTTCCCTACACAAGTCAAGCTCCTTGACTGTAACTTTCCAGGACGGAATTTCATTGTCTGAACATAAGCATTCATAGGCAATTGTAGGGTCCTGAGATTTTCAAGACACCAACATGACAATTAATGAAAGACTTATAAGGCACTTGCACTGCTCTGTAGAGGCAGCTGCAGGCTGGGCAGGATATCAAATTAACCACTTATGCTTACACAATGAAATTCTGCCCTTCTTGCAGCCACACAGACTGTGTGCCAATTAACTGCAGAGCAATGCACAAGACTGAGTTGAGATGGAAACAACTTTTTTGGTTCTAGACAAAGTCTGATGATTTCACCTACAGTTGCTTCTTGCACAGATGTGTGCATTCAGGATATGTTGGACATAATGTGTACAGAAGGTGCTGCTGATCTGTCTGGGCATCCTATGTGTCTCACAGATCAGGTTACAGGTACTAAACTGTAATTCTATCAGAGCATAGCCATAGGTTAAAAAAAAAAAAAAAATTCTGCTCAGGTTGATTCTATGGAGAGAAAAGTAAGATATAGCTACTTGACAACTCGGTTGTGGGACAACTCAGAGCATGATACTTGTGGCATAGTACATACAGTACTATGACCTTACCAGGAGTTTAAGTCTAAATTTCTGAAACAGGAAAATCAGGACTCATTTAATTAAAAATTAAAATAAGGGAGATGCAAGGAACCTAAGTTATAATTTAACATGTGAGTTAAATGCCAAGTTGGATATTTGGACACTCTCCAGTACTGAACCTGCTTCCTGCTCATGTTAATCATTTCTGCAAGAAAAAACATTAACAGATTATAAAAACTGTATCTCTGCCATTTTCAGGGTAACTCAAGACATTGGCACATTGTTGAGAGTCTATATTTTGTCTTCTATTGACATGCAACCAATGTGAAAGAAGGTAATGTTCATTCAGTCAGAAAATGTTAAGCAAACAGTGATTTGGGGAAGACAGGTTCTCCTGCTCTCTTTTTAAGCTCACAGACTGCCTTCTCCTATACAAACAGGCTTTCAGCTCTTCCATTTCAATTCTAAGCAGTCCTCATTTCTAGTCAGATTCACTAAGGTGCTGAGTATGCACAACTTCTGCTAAAGTCCGCCGAGACACATTGCTTAGCCAATCTACTTCAGCTGTGGGCTTCCTGAAATATCTTGTAATTCTGTAACTCCAATTTTAGAGGCAGCTAAACTTCATCAGACTTAATCAAATCAGCAATTTGCACAATAATCTGCAAAACCTATTATTAAGTAAGGTTAATGGCTTACTAAGTCAATAAGATTTACTGCCCATCCTACTGTTTTATTTTCAAAATAGTTTTATTAAAAGATTTGCTGATCATGACCAGTGCTTGACAGATAACTCTCTATTATCATGTCTTCTTAAAAAGGTATAATTTTCAATACACTACAGCAACATTATAGATCAGCTTATGCTATGAAACAAGAACAAACTCCTACTGGAGTAGTTTTGCTGTAGGAGACCTAATTTTAAATAGAATTTTATCAGAATACAAAGTTAAAAAAAAAAAACACAGCAAACCAAAACTCAAAAAAAGCAGCAGATTCCTGAAGCAGAGAAACAAAATGAAAATAAGTTATTTGCAGAGCACAGCTCCCCAGGACCTTCATTTGTTTGATGATATTCAGGAGGAGCAGCAGCCTTCTGAAAAAAGCAGTCAGTAATAGCACCACACTCATGCATTCTGAGCACTGACAGCAAGCAGCAACTGAGTTAACACATAATTATAAAGATAATATTATCAAGCTCAGTCAAGCCTGATAAGCAGTTGGGATTCTGTTCAGGCCATCAAGATGAATTTTAGGATCCTCTTCACTCAATTTCCCTTTCCTGTTACTGTGGTTAATTTTACTGAAGTTAAACTACTGTAAAACTAGGCTCATGCAGGGCAAGTTAGGCCTCAGTATCATTGTTCCTCCCTGCAATAATTGTTTCCATAATTGTTCTTGTCACTGTAGTGGATGATCATCACAGAAGAAGGAAAAAAAAAAAAAAGTTTCTGTCCTTTCCTGATACTTCTGCTACTTTATAAGGCATGATGATAGCTCCATAAAATTTTACTGTGTTACTATACCAAGATTATAATACTATTCTCATACTTTATTTTCACACCAAGAGCTGGAAGTTGAACTCAGACAAATTCAACAATGAAATAAGATGTAACTTGCTATCAGTGAAGGCAGGGAAACATAGGAATGATTTGTTGTGAGGGCTAAAGAAACAGAAGGAAAATAGAGGCTCTTCAGTGTTGTTCTCTTTTGCAGTTAGCAGTTCCTCACTCATTTCACCATAGCTCTGTGCACCATAATTCTTCTTTCTGGAGCACTCCTGTAGGAGCTATCTCAGTCATCTGCATGATGTTATCAGTTAATCTATTCATACTACTCACCCAGTCAGAAAAAATTCTCCATTACCCCAGTACAGTTGAGAGCTTGCAGACAGTTTTGCTTTTGTCTGCCTCATGAGGTATGTTTTGCCAGCTGAAATGGGACATTTTTAACCTAATTGTTCTGGCGTCCTTAAGGTCTTTTGACACTACCATCAAGTAGTGTCTCCTGTTTTGTGAATGTGATATAGATTTGCCCAAACAAAAATGTTGGATTTAACTGAAGCTGAATAAAAGTAATGGTGTGTGACAAATGATGGTGTAAATGGTCCCTTACAGACTTAAATGTTGTGAAAATGTCCTAATGTTCTGCTTGTGCATTGGGTTTATGTGGCCAGGTGTTGGCAGTGGAGGGACTGATAGGTTGGCTTCTGTAAGAAGCTGCCTCTGTGTTGGACAGAGCTGTTCCCATTGGCTCCAACACAAACCCAACACTGGCCAAAGCTGAGCCCATCAGCAACCCTGGTGGTGCCTCTGTGATAACAAATTGCAGAAAGGGTGGAAAACGGCACAGCAGCTGTGAAGGAGAGGAGTGAGGAAAAAATGGGAGAGGAAAAATCTCTGCAGACACACAAGTCAGTGAAGGAGAAGGCAGGAAATACTCCAGGTGCCAGAGCAGAGATTCCCTACAGCCAGTGGGGAAGCACATTCCCTTCCAGCAGTGCAGAGCACCCACACTGCAGCCCATGGGGAACCCCACGGCCTGGCAGGTGGATGTGCCTTGAGGGTGCAGTCTGTGGAGAACCCGTGCAGAAGGAGGCTCCTGGCAGGGGCTGCAGCCCATGGAGAGGAGCCCATGATGGAGCAGATTTTCTGCAAGACCTGTGACCCTGTGAGTATCCACACTGGAGCAGTCTGTTCTGAAAATCTGCAGCCTGTGTGAAGGGACCAAACAGGAACAGTTCATGAACAACTGGGAAACCACTCCCTTGGGAAAGAGCCCACTCTGGAGCAGGGAAACAGTGTGAAAAGGAGCAAAGTGTTATGAACTGACCATAAACCCCATTTCCCATTTTTATCCCCATTCCCTATTTCCCTGTTCCTCCTCAGGGAATAGAAAGATGAAATGGAAGAGTTGGAAATGAAGGAATTAATTTGAGCCTAGGAAGAAGGAAGAAATGTTTGTAAGGTGACTTTAGTTTAATCTCTTTTTCTCACCATCCTACTCAATTTTAATTAGCAATAAATTAACTTAATCCTTCCCAAGTTTTGCCCATGCTGGTAACTGTTAAATAATCTCCCTATCCTTATCTTGAACCAGAAGCTTTCCCATCTTATTTTTGTCCCCTCATCTTCTTGAGAATGCGGAATAAGAGAGCTGCTGGCTGGAGGTTTGGCAGCCAGACAAGGTCAGCTCACCACATCTTGTTCAGTAGTTTGTCTTTGGAGTTTTAACCCTTGAGATTTGTGAGATTTGCCTTTTTTTTCTTTTTTTTTTTTTTCTAGTAAGATGTAGAATTTTAATTGATTTATAGGATGAATATCCTAATCTTTTTGCAAACTCATTGTACCTAATGTAAATTACCCACCTTTTATGAAATGTACTCCATGCAAATCATAGAGTTATGGAACCATTTGGGTTGAAGGGGCCTGAAAGATCATTTAGTTCCAGCATCACCACCACGGGTTGGATGCTACCCACTTGACCAAGTTGCTCAGGATTCCATCAAACCTGGCCTTGAACACTTCCAAGAATGGGGCAATCACAACTTCTCTGGGCAACCTGTGCCAATGCTTTACTACCATCTGAGTAAAATTTTCTTCCTAACACTTAAACTAAATGTCTTATCTTTTAGTTTAAAACCTTACTAGGGAAAAACCTTGAAAAACTCACAACAAATAGTAAAACTTGGACTCTTCTATTATACAACATCTGATGGAAAGATACTACTTTGTTTCCACATGGTACAGCATCTCTAATCTCAACTCACTGCTTCCACTTTCACAGTGGAAACTCATGTTACGGCTTCCTCTTCAGATGCTTTGCTGCCAAGAAATCCATGTAACTGAGTAAAACTAGATTATTTGGAAAAAAAGAACATATTATCATTGGAAAATAATTCCCTCAAAATAAACACTTAAAGCATCACTGTGACATATCTAAAGGGAAGTAGAACAGGCACAATAAAAGCATGATAGGTCCTTGCTTTGCAGTTACCCAATAGCATTCAGTTCCAAAACAAAACAAGTCTGAACGTTTATCAGTGATGTAACCCTGTGCAAAATACTCTGCCCTTTGTGGGAGTCACACTCCTGCTCCTTCTCTCACAAAGATATAGGTCTCTGATATTCTCTACTTGTCCCCATTCCACCTGTCAATATTATTCTGAAAGCTGAGCAAATTCAAAAGCAATCAGTTCTTAAAGTCTATATCATACCTTCTTTTGCACAATAAAGAGCATTTTTGATGTGGGCAAAAAGAGCAAGAACAAAAAACCCCTTTCATCTTCTTCTATAAAAGCCACATTATAATTTTTTTCATGTCCCTTTTATTATTCCCCCCTCTGCAGTCCCTAGAGCATCAGCACAGTGTTTTCTTCATAAACAGATCTCAGACTTGAGAAGTCACTGTTAACAATGAATTATCTCAGATGTACAGAGAGCACTGTGGCCATCAATAGTTCTTTCTGTAAGCCCTCAAGGCTCTGAACTGCTGATAAGAAAGGAAATCAGGGGAGAAAAAGATTACACAGTAAATAAATCTGACTAGTATTATGAATTTAATTGTTGACCAGCATAATTAACTGAATGAAACAATGCATCAGGCATTGGATGGTCTGCCACACAATCCACTCTCACCCTTCTGTATTTCTCTGTCTGTAGCTAATATTTACAAAAATCACTTAATCATAGGTGACAGTATCTAATAGATTTGTCAGCCTGAACAGTTTTTCTTTCAAGATAAATGCAGAAAATTCAGTTCACTTTAGAATGACAAAAACCTCACACTTTTGAAGTTTCTGGCATATCCATTTAAATATTAACAAGCATTGTAACCAGCTTGAGCAACAGGATAAATGAGAAAATATTAATACAAATGTCTGTGGTTTAGATATTTATTGAAGATTCAGCTCAAATTGCTTGTGAAGTTCAATAATATTTTTAAATGAAGACATTGTATTTCACAACCCTCTTCCTTAAATCATTTGCCTTTTTAAACACAGATAATCAAAATAGTTTCAACAGTCAAAATAGCAACCTTTAAAGTGGGAGAAAAACAAGAATAGAAAAGCTTTAAGTCCCGAAAAAGTACCATCATAAATAAACTCTGTGTAAATACTTAGATGAGAACAGGGAGGCATTTTTTTCTTTTACAAACAGGGAATTTCCCTTTAGAGAGGGGGAAAAGCAACAGATAACCTATATCTTCATTCTAGCCTGACTGTCTTGCTGTTTGATGTATTGTTCTCAGAAGAAAGCTTAGGAAAGGTCTGTAAATTTGGTATAAAGATGCCAGGAAAGTCATTTTCAAAGAGTAGCTATCAAGGGTATGGCTTTAAATTGGAATGATGCATAAGGTGGGGTTCCTGAGGAGTTTATCTTTAGCCTAATACACTTAGGTATCTGAGGAATACAGACTGATTACTAAATACACAGATGACTCTAGGCTGCAAACATATCAGAAACTGAAATTCCAAAGGGAAAAATTGATTGGAGAAAAAATAAAAGAAGCCCAGTTGCAATTTAATGAGAGCAATTAGAGAACACAAGTACAACCAATCAAATAAAAAAAGATTGGAGAAAAGACGGTGTAGGTAACCAATAACTGAGGAAAAGATGTGGGATTCTGGTGGATCAACACTGGCTGTGTATGTGTGCATGGTGTAGTGAAATAGCCACATTCTAATATGTGCTGTACAACATATGTGGGTTATCACTTGTACTATACTCATTGCTGATAGAACCTCTAATAAAACCTTGTGTTCTGTTCTGAGTATTGAACATCAGGAGAAGTATGTGGGAATTAGAGACTGCTGGGGGAAAAGTACAAATTTATTAGTGGTCTGGAACTCATGATCTATATGGAAATATTGATGGAATAGTGATTTCTTTTTTTTAATTTTTTTTGTCTGAAGTAGAGAAGACTGACAAATAACATCATAAATGTTCTCAAAGCCTGAAAGTCCTGCAAATGGACATGATAGCCATGATACACGGGACAAATATTAAAGGCTGAAACTGCACCCTGAAAAAATCATTTTAGACACTTGATTAAGATAGTGAGGATGGTGGAGCACTGGAGCAGATTCCATGGCAGCTTTTAGAACCCCAACCATCTGAAAATTCCAAGAAAAAAATTACACAGCTCTCAGAATGACACAGGAACAGCTGACCAAATCTTGAGGCAGGTGAATGGACTAGTGATTTTCTGCAATTCTTTTAAAGGGCTTTTTTTGTTTGGTTTTTTTTTTTGCGACTCTGACAAGGGAGAAGTCTTATTAAGAAGCTTTCAAAGGCACCTAATTTTAATGGGAATTTTTGAGACTCCAGTTCAGTATGCAAAAAAATCATACTGTGAGTTTTTCTTTCTCATCTCATAGACAAAGATTTTATTATAGGTATCACCACCAATAACTAAAAGTAAATAGGTTTGGAGAATGCTTTTTCAAATATTCGTATGAGAATAATTATTTTCGGTATAACTCTGCAACTACTGGGATGCACACTGAATATCTGGCTATTGATTTCCTTTCCCAAGGAACACTGGTGTACCCTTGAAAGTGCATCCTGGTTGAACCTAGAAAGGCAGCAATTGTATTTGCATCATTGCAAGTTCTCTTAGAATTAGCTTGTTTCATTTCATTATGAAAATTCTCCTTGTGATAACAAAAAGATCTTTTGGCTCCTGGGTCAAGATCTCCATGTGAAGTCTCCTTAGATGTTAGACCTCATGAATTTTTAGTGGCAAGAAGTTAATGGCTCCTGAGACCTGTAAAATGCAAATCTATTGGAAAATGCAGAGTCTGTGACTGATGCTGATCACATTGTTCTCTTCTTATTTGCTCTCACTTGAGACTTCACACCTCAAACAAGGCTCTTGCTGTTCTGCTGTCATTGTGCCTTGATTTAGTCAGTCACAATAATATCCTTTCTTTTCATGCCTATCTATTTTCAGCTCCCTACACAATTTCTGAGCTTATTTGCAATAGAAGAAGGCTGTAAATTTAAAACCTCTCCATTCCTGGGGTGTCTTGTAGTGTTCTGACTACACAAAGAGGCTTAGTGCTTTGTGTTCCCAGGGAGAGCCAACAGCAATCAGCCACATGGAGATATTTTTATTATCATCCTCTTCCAATATCTGTCTACGAGTATCATACAGCACAGATGTAGGTCTAAAAATAAGTATTCCTGGATGAAAACCTCTCTCATTGATAATCATGTATGGTTTGCATTTGAAGATTGTTTTTCCCCTTCTTTTTTCCCTTAAAGTAGAACTAAAGAGTGAGATTCGGTGCCAGGAATGGAAATTGGGCCAAATCACTTCCCATGCTAGAACATATGCTTAAACTGAGAAGTACCACAGAATGCTGATAGTTTTAACCTCACCTGACAATATTCTCTTGCCATATGCATAAGGACTATACACCCAAGAAATCTAGCTAAAAATCTGATAAATTTAGGATGACTGGTGTAAGCAGTCTTGGAGATTAATGTCCTACACACTTTGAACCACACAAATGTGTCAAAATTTGAGTGATATGTTTACCTAGGCAACCCTTCAGGCAAGGAGAAGAAATGCAGAGTTACAAATCATAGAATAGATTTAAATTTAATATTAGTGAGGAGGTCCCACCTGCCGGAATGCTATATGATTAGGAATGAATGAATCTGCAGGAAATACAGAGAAAGATTTTCATGTTTTGTCTTTGCCTGTTGTTTCTGTGCGCTGTTTGAGGTAAGATCCTTCTTTTGCTGTACTTGGTGTTGTAATTTCCTAAAAAAAAAAAAAAAAAAAAAAAAAAAAAAAAATCAAATAGAACTGCACTTAAGTGTCCAGAAATCACTGATAGACCAGCTGGGGAAAGCTGGAGCTAGAGCCAAATAGACAGAAGACAGAGAGGCTTCAGATGTCTGTTGAGTTCACTACAAAACTTTTGTCTTTCCTGTCATTGTAGACAGATAAAATTGATCACATAGTTTGGACACAGAAAATGCCAATTTCTCTTTGTTGGCTGTAAGTCTGACAGGGGACACAAGGTCCGTAGCTCAGGTGGAAGTACCTTACAAACCTCCTCCTTTGGACACCATCTGGAGGGCAGAGAAACGCTTGAGGAACTGAGTTTGTAAGACTGAAAGCAGAAGATTACAAAGGGCTTTAATTTATGTAGGAAAAGCAAAAAGGAGTGTGATTTTGGGGTAAGTACAAAATTCTATTGATGGGAAAGGAGAATAACAATCTATATGTAAAGCCAATACCTTATTGTTACTATAATTGAAATATTAACAAGCTAATCAAAGAGTTATTATTAGTCTATCTCAATGCATTTAAAAAAAATTAAAAAGTGAAATAAATTAAAGAATATCACTACACAGAAAAGGTCTCAACAATAATAATAGACCAATTAAGATGATTTTTAAAAGCACAGTCCCTATCCTCTACCCTTTTTCCTGATATTATGTTCACCTTTTTAGTGTCATCCAGGCCCTGGAGTTCATGACTTCCATCTGGCCAGGGAAGGGAAGATGGGTTGTAAAGCATTCCAAGTCCTTCACTGGGAGAGCTATGATTATACTATGCCTTCTTTCTGCTTAGGATTTGCTTGGGGTGTTTTTTGTTTGCTAGCACATTTCTACATCTTGCTTCTTCTTTATTGGTTAACCTGTCCATGCTACATGCAATTTTCATACTTAAATGCCATTTTACAGATGCTGCATATTTGTTCACAGTTTTCTTTGTTATTCCTAAATCCAGTTTGCCCACCAATATTCCTTTAACTGATCACGGCTGATCTGTTTACAAACCTGGGGTATTCATGTATGTCTGTACCCCCTGTTAGCTAAACCAAGTTAAAACAAAGCTGCAGTTAGGTCAGGACTAGTTCAGAAAGACCAGGCTTGACAAGGCTTCAATCCTATGGCCTTGCAAACTCATTGCAAGGCTTGTGATCTTTTATGAAGGAGAGGAACCCCATACTGCTTGGCTGTAGGGCTACATTTTCTAAACACACTGCTTTTCAAAAAGTCCAGTGCACTGCTTAAGCCAGCCTGATGACAAGTTATATGATCTCTGTTAATTGTGCTCATATTAAAAGGATCCTCTTTTTCATATTGCACAGGCAGCATAAGCAAGGTATGTTCTAAATGCATCATCTGCTCTCACATTTCAGCAGTTTGTGTTCCTTCCAAATGAGCTGTAGCATGGGTCACCCATTACTGAGAACAGACAGCTAGAGATCCAGTTTTCCAGTCATCCATTCTAGTAGGAGCTGACATTAACGATCTTAGAATTCTCTGCACAACCTGCAGAATCAGAATTGGCATGCAAATAAATATTGTAATACAACAAGGTCTACTTCTACTTCTCTTTAAAGATGAGGGGAGAGGGAGAGATCCTAGGAAATGAGTGACAGCATGAGTTACTGATGGGTGATTTTCCTCACTGCAATAACAGACATGTTTAAAAGCATAGACTTGAATCCAAAGAAGGCTGGTTTCCTAACCCTGGGAGTTTCTCTCTAACCTTTCTAGCATCAGATCCCTAGGGAAAGTGAAACCACTACAAAACCAATATCACTTCAGGTCAAATTGTTCTCTACTGGGTGAACTCGAGCTGTATAACTCCTTCATTTGGTCTTCCATATGACCCCCAAAGTAGACAGCTGAGCATTTAAGTGCTCCAGTCAGTGTCTACTAATAAACTCAACACTAAGAAGGACTGTGAAGACCCCAGAATCCAACCTACAGCAGAGGTTTCCACTTTTCACTATATTGAATTTACAGAATTTGTTTTAAAAATACATATATATTAAAAAAAATTACCAACTTTTCATTGATCACTTACATCAATGTGATCACTCTAAATTTAAATTTGCAGGATCTGTGTAGTACTGAACACTGCCAGATAAAAAGCAGCTCACCAGTGACTGCAGTCCAACAGTCTGCATATTTGTCAGATGTTGTGTCTTCCTCACAGCAATCTCATGTATAATGTGCTACACTAAATAACTCTTTTAGCACCTAGAAATGCTGCTTTCTTATATTCATTCTATCCCGAAAAAACAATTGCCTTCACTGATGGTATAGAATCTGTTCTTAGAAATTTGTTTTCTCATTTCAAAGTATTCCAATAGAACATGCCTTCTTATTAAACTGTCAGCTAGAGTGAATTTACTTCTTGGATTGGTACATGAACTTTAGAGAAATTTGACCATTGCCCTTTAGTCAGATAATTTTGGCATGGATTTTTGAATATGACTTGGAGCAACAACAACAACAACAACAACTAGGGACGTATTGCATCAAAGTGCTCAAATGGAAAACAAATTCTACCCACGTTATCACATCAGGATTGTCATAATATTTATCAAACTTGTGTCCAGCTTCTTGATTTTAGACATTTTCAAGAGAAACTGCAGCTGTGACATCCTGTTTTTCAAGATCCCTACTGTGAGTACAGCTGCTACAACAGTTTTGTAGAGTTGAATAAAGAACAGCTTAGTGCATTAATCTTTTGTCATGGAATGTAGAAGTGTAGGTTCCTGTGCCTGAGATCAAGAACTGCAGTCAGGCTATGCAAGGGGAAGAAAAAAAAAATTCAAATTCAAAAGCACAGAAGAAGAAATGTAAGGAAAAATAAAAATTTTGAGCTGAAAAATGTGAGAAGAAGCTGTCTCTCTGAATAAAAAATTAAATTATTCAAACCTATGAAGCAGCTAAACTACTGGAAAGAAAACAGAATGAAAAAGAATTTTTATAGATTTTAAAGGCGTGGAGTTTTATACAACATCTTGCCATCATTTGCAGTCTCCTGCTGTCAGTTCAAAGGCACTTGGCCTTATTTCTTTAAGTCAACAAAGCACCAGAACTCACAAAGGTTAATGCAGTTCCAGAGCAAAATTTATAATGCAGAATTGTGGAGGAAGCTGACAAAGTGAAGAAGCAGTTGAGATTTTGCAGTGACTAGCAAGCTGGAGAATTAAAGAATTTGTGAATTTTATGTACTCTATAAATAGATGGGAAATATTTATGCTAGCTTTTTAGGATGTAATTGGCATACCTGAATGAGGATCTCCTTTGGATCATTATAAACCTGTAAATCCAAACCCTGACTATTACAATTAGGAATTATTTTACCTGTACTGTATGTAATGTATAGCGCAGCAGACCCACAGACATAAATTCATGAGTTCATGAGCTCAATCTGATTTTCAGAGCAACAAATACAAACCATAGGTTGTTTGGCACCACAGTTTGTGTGGGATGTGTTTTGTGGACTTTGTTTTGTAGGGGGAAGAAACTTAGAAATCAGCAGAACAGATCACAAATTACATGAATTTTTCTAGCAGCCTATCTCTTGATTTCCCTTTTCTCAAAAACCATAATTTCTCCAATTTCTGCAGTTTATCATCTTCCTTCAGGAGATGACAAAAAAGCATCTGTCTTGTGATCAATATGCAGGCGTCCCTCACCATTTAAAGTGTTTGATACCTTTTCTTATGCAAGAGAAAGGTGTACATAAGAGAATTAAATTATGAAGAATCCTAGCACGACGTTTCAAAAGACCATCCATCCATCCATCAATCATAGAGAGGAAGATTCCTATCTCATGGTCATGGGATTGATACAACTTCAGTATCAGGATAAAGCTGATGGATATTGGCACCAAACCCTGTTCTCCTCTGGTAACTGAATGTAATCACAGAACCTGATAGTAGATGCTCAGTTCCTAAACTGAAAGATACCTCCTGGTCATGTGCTGGAGAAACAATTTAATTTTGTATTCTTCAGGAGCCTCTGAAAAGCTTTTGATACCTAATTAGATTGCCTAGAACAGAATGAAAAATCACTTTGGTAACAACATTTTGAAATACCCATCTCAAGACACATTAAAATCTCTACACAGTAACAGAGTATTTCTGTTGCTATGAGACATACAGCTGAAGCTCTTCAGAATGCTACATGCTGCAATCATGGTGTTCTTTATGTCTTTACTAGAATTGTGGGCATTTAAGGAATCCTTTCTTATGGCTTTGGATCTGTGATGTTACATCTGTTTATTAGCATAACAGTACATTTCCTTACAAAGCCACTAGCTCTCCTGAAGAGGCATCTTTCATAATTATTAAAATAACCAGTAGCAATAACACTCTCAAGAAAAACAGGAAATTATATTATTATTTATAACAGTGTTTGAAACTGTTTTTAAACCGTCTTTTTACGTAAGTTCTATGCAAAGGACTCTAATTTTGTATTTTTTTTATCTCCCACCTTTCAGACTGTCAGTCTATGTGGAGATTTTGTTTTCTTAGTGCATGCTTGAATCAGCTTACCTTCACCTGAGGAAAGCACCATCCTTCTCTTTATCTCTTCTTTTCTGTATCCTTCTCTTCTGCCTTTGAGAACAACTTATTAGTATTCATATTCCTCAGCAATATCCCTACATGCCACAAGGCCATATTTTTGTAGGCATCCTACATATCACAGAGAGGGCTGGTGTTTTCCAAAACTGACATACAGTCTAGGTGGCTTTAACAGAAAGTCTGTTTTTCTACCCATTTTATACATAGGGAACTGGGACAAAGAGGCAGTAATACTTAAGTATAATCTTAAATGGTATTTCTACATCCCTATCCCATTTAAAATTAGTTTTGTGCCTGAAGAAGGGAGCACATACTCCTTGATAAAGTAACACAAGGTTAATATTATACCAGATTGTATCAATTATTCCACCACCTAAGGCTTACCTATGGATCCTGAGCTATGGGCATTACCATGGTTCACACACACCAGCAGACTGGGAATAGGATAAAATGAAACTTATTTCAGTAAATACTCTCTTGGGAGCACACATAAAACTATTTCCCACAGCTCTTTACAGATTCCTAGTGTCATCCAGTGGTCTAGAGATCACCTGTGGACTGTCTGCATCATCCCAAGCAAAATGAAGCAACTGGAAATCCTCTTTAACAATGTAAGTAACATTCAGCTGTGGCTATAGCATACCTCTGAAAGAGCACTAATAACTAGACAGTCATAGTAGTCCTGTGTGCTGAGGACCACATGAAAAGCCAGATTTTCTTTGGCTGTTAGTTTTCTTATGGGATTTTCATTCCAACTGTTTCTTCTGTTATCTACAAAGGACTAACTCCTCAAGCTCTCAGTTGTTAAAGACTTGGAAACCTATCTAGGATATGGTGATATCAGTAATAAACTGAACTTTAATTTCTGTTGAGGATCTCATTGAACAGCTGAAGAAAAGTGTGTTTTTCCAACCAAGGCTGAAAATAAATGTCTTTCAAAAAAAAAAAAACAAAAAATCAATGGAAATAGGAAGCCAGAACATCCTGAAACCCTGGATATAGAAACTGATTGTTCCACTCGTGCTAAATCTGCCCACATGGAATTTAAGTGGCTGATGAGCTGAGTAACAGGATCGAGAAAAAGCCAACAACACTTACTTAGCCTTTGTCATCCTAAGGCTTGAGTTTCAAACTGCCCTAGTTCTGGATGCCTGTGTTAGAAAAGGGTCACTATGTAGCAAGGCTGGCAGTGGCTTCTTGATTTACTTATACTTATATATATAATATAATATAATATAATATAATTTATATAATATAAGCAGAACTTTGGAAAAGTAAGGTCTAATGGCTTGTGTCACCCCTGGTTGCAATAGACACTCTTGTCTGGGAATATTATTCTGAGTCTACTCTTTTCCCCATGCACAGTCTATTGAGATTGAAGGCACCTCACTGTTCCAATGATTATTGATTCTTCCCTCCTCCCACAAGAGAAAATTAAAAATGCATCTTACACATTTCAAAACACCCACATTTAATTAAAAGATGTAATCAATTCAATACACATAGTTTTACTGCTTAATGCATCCTAACACATGTAATGGAGAAATTAAAGTACAAATAAACAAGTTCCCAGCACAAATACATAGAGAAAAAAATGGTACATACACTAATTTTGTTTCTTGTAGATGATAGAACTGCTATGTTATGGGAGGTTTGTTTTGCTTTCTACTGAGTATAGGATGTGTCATTGTAATACAGATGACACACTTAGTCAGCCAGCTTTACAAATTGGGATGATAGAGTGAGTTGTTTGAACAGGCCCAAGATTCACAAACAGCTGCTAGTATTTTATCTGGATGGATATTTGTCAGCTAACTAATAGACCTGAGTGTAGATAAAATATGAAGCATGAGAAGTTTAGATATTCATAATTTTTCACAACAAAAATATGGAGGTATTTTTAAAACACTGATGATTGCAAATCAGAGAAGTTTAATTGCAACTGTAGGTTTAACATGTTAATAGAAAAATGTTCAACAACTCCTACAGGAAAAAGGTGATCAATACCTCATTTTGGCAATTATTTTACAGTGGTATTAACTGTTGCCAAAAATCATTTACCTGTATTGAGAAAAAAAAAAAAAAAAAGTGCAAAATTTGTGTTTACAGAACCAGAATTTAGCTAGTGCTAAATGAATAGATATGGGTGAACAACTGTAAACACAACAGATTGCAGTTGAGACAACTCTTGAGGGATATTCTTGAGGAAAGTTCTCTGAATCTGACTCATCTCTTCAATCTGCTCACAGAAAGTCAAGTTTTTTCTTTCATTCGGGCAGATTTCATTCCAGCAGTTTGAACATCCCCTTCCCCCTCCCTCCCCTCCCTGGACTGTCTGCACACCTGCCATCCCAACAGGAGTTAAACCCATGACTTTGTCGAGTGCCCTGGAAATTATGTTTCACAGGGCCAGTGCTGGGACTGGGTCTGGCAATAAACTACACAATAGGACCATCTTCTCCAGTGAGCATATCATTCCCTCTTATCTCACCATATGGCTTATCCATAGGGGCTGCCTCTGCTGTAAGGTTACCATAATATCTGCCAACAGCAGATAACTCAGTGTATGAGCTTCTTTCTTTCCTTAACAAGTGCTTAGAGGACCCAGAGCATTCCCTTTACAGTTAAATTAAACTGAAGCTAGCTGGAACATACGAACCCTTGCCTCCATAATATTTGGGGTGAAGAACTGGCTCCATTTTAAACAAGGTCCCTGACAGATGAATATCACACTAACACAGAAACTCCAGCAGAGTACACACATGCAGAACCTCCCATACGTGCCATGTCTCAGAACTCAGTGGTTTAGCTAGAAAAATGAATGAATTTAGATAACAGACATAGGTAAGGGGTCTCAGATTTCTTCCTTTTCTGAAGACACTTCAATTCTAACCTTGGTTTTTATATTTCTATTCCTCTTGTTGCAAGAAGTACTTCACTCAAAGCCCACAAAAGCCAATGTGAATTTTTCTGTTGTTGTAAATGGACTTTGTGTAAGAATCAAAGCAAAAAAACCCACATCCCCAATAAAACCTCTCTGAGTACTTAGAGCAATTAGAATGCAGATAGCACATTGCTGTTTCTAATTGTTCATTATCATAACATTATAGATGTTATGGCTGTGTTTTTTTCTTCTTCTCTGCTGATGTTGCTACATCAGTCAAATGTCTCTATAGCAAATTATACAGACATATTTCAATCTGATTAAAAACTCACATCAGTGTAATTAAAAAACATCAGTAGCAGTGTTCTAGAGGGAGACAAAATTCCATGTATTTTTAATAGCTGGAGGTGGGCCTTTCTTTTGCTGTAGTTAATTCATATTTCTCATAATAAGGTCCTGCTGCCAGGTAATCCTGACCTTGATGAACTTTAACAGCCTGGGTTGTGCCGTTATATGCCAGGTCACTTCCTGAGCCTCATTTTTATGGAAGTGAGACAAGGTTCCACGTGGAAAACTCTAGGGGTTCTGTGATGAAAAAAAAAAATTTAAAATGTATGCATGCAGCACTGAATTGAGGCTGTACTTGGAAATGCAATCTTGACTTTTAAATAAGTGACTTTGAACCCTTTCAATGCGGCTTGCCACCTGTGGTTCCCTTATCTTGCTCTGCGGTAGGAAAGATCTCAAGGGCACAAAATCTTCTACTTAAAGACTGCCCTGTGTATCTGTTTCTTGACAGGAGGATCTGCAGGCTTCTCTGGTCTCTGCTGCAGGACTAGCAGGACCCACCTCCTCCTCTTGAAACAGTGAGTCTTGGATTAAAGGAGGATTTTGATAGCTGGTAAGAGCCAGCCAACTCCACTTAACAGAGCTTTTAGTGACTGAAACTCCCTTAAAGATTCATTTTAAAGAGCTGCTTCCTAAATCTTTAAATGTTCAACTGAGTGTTGGTAGTCTTATCTCCCATAGTTAATATGAATGATTGTCCCTTTTAATCAACCAAGTATTTATCGCTGAAGATGGGTTGAATTAAGGAGAAAAGGCTGACTCTGCCTATATCTGTCTGTGTTAGTACCTCTTCAAAAGGAAGGGGAGTTATTCCCTGTGTTGTTTTTGGTTTTTTTTAATTAATTGACACATTTCCTACTATTAATTTGGCAAGTCATTATGTCATAAAGGCATTTGTCAATAACATTGTCGTTAAAACGTGGCTATGAAGACACAGCCCACAGATGCTTACAGAGCCTTTTGGAGATGTCAAAGAGGAGGAGAAAAAAGTTCTCATTGTCAATGGTAGTGTGTAACATTCTTATGCAAGCAAAGAATCAGGGCTTATTGCAGTGTTTGATAGGTCTGGGAATTATCTCCCTTACTAAAAATGTGCTCAAAAGAGGCTCCTAAAAAGGGAAGCAAGAGGTGCAAAGCATAAAGAATGCCAAGATGTAAAAGATTACCAACATCTCTGTGACTCTGGCTCTAACACTCACCTTCCATTCCTATCACATGTTGCTCCCTTGATCTGATCTGTATAATCATTCCCTTATGTCACAGTGCAGTTTTGTCACTCACCAGAAGTGGTTCCATTACAATTACTGCCCAGAGCAGTTACTGGCTGTCTTGACTTCTGTTTGAATGAGCTGGATAAACGTTCTCATCTGTAGCCCTTCTCATGGTAGTCACTTTCTTTGCAGGAGTCTGGAACTTCCAGGCTTCACTTTCCTTTTCCCATTCCTCAAATGATTCTTCCAGCAAAATTGCTCATGGTGTATCTGCCAGTCAGAAGAAAGAATATGAAATGGAATAGGATTTTTCTGCCTCTCACTGTTATGTCAAGCCCTTTAAGGAAAGAATACTGAAACATAGCTGATGCCAGTCATTCATGACCATTGCCAGAAATGTAATGCAAATGTGACTGCAAGGAAGTGATGTGCCTACTCTAGGATGCAAAATTATTTCAAGTTTTCTCCTCCTTATATACGATAGGAAAAAAAGAACTAGTGCTCCCATAGGAAAAGAAGGAAACCCTTGAGAAGTGAGAAAAGCTCTGCAGAAAATTATGTTCAATGCACCATTTCTATTTCTGTCTCCCATCTGCACAGACAGGTCAAAAGTAAGAAAAGAACATAAGTCCTGTGCAATCAAAGAACCTGTTAGGAAATGTCAGAGATTCCCCTAAGCTGCCAAGCTTGAGTGCAAGCTCATGATGCTTCTCTCTCTCTCCCCCCTCAGTGATATTCAGTATTTTCTCTTAAGCTCCAGCTTTAGAACTAAAAAGGCATCAAAAATCTTTTAGCAATGAAGAGCAACAATCTACATAACAGAATAGAAAGGTTTGAAAAGGCAAAGAACCTGCAGTCTTAAAATTCAAAAGCACTGGATAAATTGAATCAGCTTATCAATACCAGGGAGTTTGATTTTTTTTAAAATTTAATTACATATTTTTAATCCAAACCAGGACAGTGGTCAGGGATTTACAGTGCTTCTTTACCTCTCAGAGCAATAGCCTGATGTCCTCCAGCAACCTTAGTAAACCACTTTGGTCGACTCTTGCCATGATCTCCCAGTGCCTATTTCTCTGAAATTCAAATATAACCCAGCTTTTTAAATCTTTCCTCCATCTACTCCTAGGATATCTCACCCATCTGCCTTCATAAATACAAATCTGAGCGAGCACACAGGCAGAGGAGAGTTCTTCCCCATCCAAAAATCTCTTCACTTGATTACAAGAAGTTTTAGCAAAGAAAAAATGCCTCTTCCTTTAAACGCAGTGAGGAGCTTTATGTCTGGTTAACAAGTTGCATGAATCTACATTTCTGTTGTTTGTGAAAGAAAGTAAGAGTCTGTGTCATCACCCCGACTTGTCTTTTAGCTTAACCTATTTCTAAGACTACTTTTGCTCACTAGCATGTGTGTGTAGATGACTTCACTATATCAAGGCTATAAACAACACCCTTGAGGCTGTTTGTTTATTTACCAAAAATATAAATAAAAAACTCCTATAAAATGAAAGACTTGTATGTCCCCTTGAAAACATGAAAATCAGTGCATAGACAGTGAATAGTTTGTCCAAGTTTGTACAAGAATTCTTTGGAAATTATTCAAGTCCTGCATGTTTCCAGTCCAGCCTCCCTCAGAAACTCACAGTCAAATCAGATTGGAAATGATGAAAAGAATTTCCAGCATTTGCTGCTACTGAGTGAAAAGTAAAATTATTCCTTGTTCCTCCTACCAAAACAGCCCTTTATATGGGAAGTCACAAGTCTCTAAATGATTCAGGTTCCTCGTGCAGCTCTTTGACCCACCTGCAAAGAGTGCCACCAGAAGGCACAGCCACCAGCACCACACATCCTGTGTAGCTGGCCAAATCTACTGAGAAGGTCTGTCACTGCTCATGGGGAAACATCAGCAGCAAACATTTGGCTGAGTTTCAACTCAGTGACCTGTGGTGTTGTTTCCAGATTCCTCCCTCTAAAGGAAAATCACATCCCATAAAACAAAAAGAGGTAAACAACACAGTGGAGTAGTTAAGATTTCATTCTCACTGCTTCTCAGTGTGGTGTCCTAACCCAGATAATAATTTTTTTGTCCCAGTCTAGAAGTCATTCTTTCTCATCCCGACAGATGTACTCATCCTGCAGACCTTTAAGATTGATTATCTCAAAACCATTTGAATATCTGTATCACCAGGGTCAGTGTTATATTTCTAACTGTACTTTTCTCCTTATTAGAAACCTATCTGAGGGCTGTGCAAAACCTTATGCATTTATATGCTGATGACACTTCTATTTTCACTGAATGATGAGGTGTCCTCTCTTCCTAATTCCCTTTCCTCTGAAATGGCAAATGTAATCATCTGACTTAATGAGCACCTTTTCTTTCTTAAGGCTGGATAAAAATAAAGTGTGTTAGAGGCTTTGTGTTCCTTTCCCTGCTCAAAAGATGTGCAGCTCTTAGATGAAATTATTGATGTTTGTCAGAGGTATTCACAGGAGCACCTAGGTGTTGTGTCCATCTTGTAGATACCTGGATGTTATTTAAGAGACTTGGCTCTATTGGATCAAGTTGAAGGCTAAATTATAAACCATCTGATGTGAATAAGGAGTAAAGCTACAAACAGAAATTACTAGGTGTTATCTGTGGGGTTTGAATTATGAAGCACAATAATTCTTCTAACACATTTCATTCAATTCCATAACATCCTATGTTGTCGGTAACCATCTTTCTAAATGTAAACAAGACTATTAAAAAAATATTTTCACTCTTCAAATTTTCCTCATTTCTAAAATCAATTCACTTTAAGAATGAAAGCCTACAAATAATATTAGTAGTTTTAGAGCTTTCCGATTTATTCCTGGGAATGTAGTGCCTCTTTTCTACATATAGACTTCTTTTTCTGGAGAAAAATCAATTTTGTGGTAAGGAAAAAAGTGTCCCTCCTGTAAATTATTTTGGTAATCATTTAAAGGTCTTGTCCCTTTTGGTCTGAATATGAACACTTTAGATCATACAGAGCATGAGGTACTGTGAACAAGTTTAGTTCCCCTGAGGCACTAAATGTAACAACTTGGGAGTCAGAGAAGTTTTTGACATGGAGTTTTTCAACAGGTAAAAAAATTAAATTCATAGGTCTTCCCTTTCTTCTGAAAAGGCAATTAAGGGCATGGAGAACAGCTGAAGGTATAGTGCTCAAAATGAAGCTGATGCTGTGATAATAAAGCAAAGAAATAGACAAGGCTTGTGCTGAGATTTCAAAAACAAAAAACAAATTCTGAGAATTTCTTCAGAGTTAGGAAATGACCCCTAACCCCAATTACATTTAACAGCCACTGAATTTTGTCAAGATAATTGCATCCATATTCTTCAGCACTTACACTGTGCTGAATCATTTCCAATTGTCTTCTTGCTTCTCAGCATCTTGGTATTCTTTAGACATTATTCAAAAGTTTTTAATTGGTTTCACTTTGTCAGATTCACTTAATTCATCAAAACATGATTTTGAGGTGGGGACATGTTTATTGAAATGCTCTGTTTTTCTGGCCTTTTCTTCTACATTGAAGACAGCTCTTCATGTGTTTGTTTTTACTTAGACCCAAAGATTGATCTTACTGATAGCAATAAATTAGACACTATCACAACTGCAGCAAGTTACAGAGAAAAAAGCAGTACATGCATTGTTTAGAAAATAACATGCTAGATTTAGGTCTAAAGTGTCTACATTGAAAATGTCTCCAGTTAGGTAGGGCAAAACCTTACAGACCAAATTCACCAAGATATTTCAAGAAGAAATGAGGAATTGAAAAAAAAGTTACAAACCTAAGCATTCTGCTAAATCTGTGCTTATGCAGAATTCACTCTTATTTCTGCATTTAAATAGCCTACTTATTAAATAGACTTTCACAATAAATGAGTTCCATATACAACATAAGAGTCCCTGCTACAGGCCTGTTATAACCTACAATAATTTATGGTCCTGTCACATTCCTGTTAAGACCTAAAAAATTAATTACTTTGAATTTCAGATATTTCAATTTCCATTCAGACTCAAGGTTGCAGTTATGGTACCAGTGGTTTCCTCAAGATTGCAATTCCTCCCATATTAAAAGCAAATCTCACCAGTTTCAGACAGCTACATGGAAAATGCCTTTGGATCATACTTTGTATCAGATTAAGTCCTCAGTGATCCTTTCTACTAAAATATTTTTAATTTAAAAGAAATTAAAAAGCACAGCTTCTAAAACCTTCATTTCAAAGTTCTTGCTTATGATTACAGATTTTGAAGTGCAACCTTGTGAATTTATGCAGCATGATCCCGTGTGTTTTATGCTCCCTGTGATATCACTGAAAACCAAGGATAACATCAACTTGAGAAATGCATTTAGTCCTTGCAGGAGGGTTTCTGCTTGTCTGCAGGTAGCTGCTACATAATTCATGTTCTGCATCATTCTTGCTTTTTTCAGAAAGTCTAAATAAATACTATTTTATTAAGAGTTGCTTTTACCCATACATCAAGATTCAGAAAATCAATACAAGTGTTTATTTTTCAGAAAGAGAAAAATTTAGCATTCTTCCCATTGTTCCTTGAAATGAGTTGGCAACAGCTAAAAATCTCGCAATGTAAGATATTTAGGAGGAGGAAATGAGAAGTAAAACATGTAAATCATACTCGGGTATGATACTTCTGATTATGGACTGATCTTCATTCTGGAGGTTCTACTTTCTTGTTATAATCACCTATTGTCCCACAAGACTCAGAAACACTGGGCAATCCAGCAATGCCAGCAAATTTCTGCATTGTAAAGGACATTTAAGTACATTAAAATTATTACAATCTCCAGAAGAAAAGAATCTTTACTTCCCTCAGTTTTTTAGCCCCACCAAAGAACCAGTCCTCTCTATGTAAATTGTTTAGCTGGCTCATTTCTTGCGAGATCAAAAGGCAACTGGGCACATGCTCTGCAGCCTGTTTGGAAAAAAGCATAGGAGGACTCATTCCCTAAAGAGCACAGTGTTCAGAACTTGTGTAGGGGAAGTTTATTCAGACTTGTGATACTGATCAATATGAGTGTAATTAAATCTTTCCATGATTAAAATTCCTCTACTCTTTCAAAGTTGTTGTGAGGTTTTTCTAATCAGCTTTTCTTGATCTGTTTTGTCTCACTGCTATATAATGCGTGACTCTGTCCAAGAATAATCTGACTTTATTTATCACTGCGGTTTTCTTCATATCATTTCTTCTGCACCAACCCTAAATACCAATATAATTTCTTGGCTCACAGATATATTGCAATTCTCAGCTCACAGTCATCCTTTTCTTGCTGCTTTCTTTTGTTCACAGCTTTGTCATACTCTGTATTCAGGAATTTAAAATTCCATTATTTTTTCTGGCTTTTCCATGTGCCTACTGTTCCCTTAATGTGATGCATATCTGTATCTGAACTGAAAAGCTGATTAGAAATGATTCAAAGTCTAATGCAGAAGACCTGACCATGTCCTCTACACAGAGGAGCAAGCATCTGCATTACAATTAACCAAGTAAATGCTTTAAGATTAACCAAGTAAGATGCACTCCATCCATCCTCTTATAGCAGGTATTTAGTATTAAGACAGTCATTTAGAGTCTCCCAATGCACAACAGAGGTGGGCACCACAGAGGTTGAGATGTATCCTATGCTTTGGTTATAAATTCCATGTCCATGAACAGGGACATGTGCACAGGCATATCCTACAAAGTATTCCCTGGACCAGAGAACATCCTGTATGAATTTAGTACAGAGCATAATTGTCCCTATGAGAACAGTTATTATCCCTAAAGGGGCAGAACTGTTTCAAATGAACAGAGGTCCTTAAGTGGCTTGTGTCAGCTAACTTGGAAAATCTTTGCTAGGGTTTATGCAATAATTTGTCTCCTAGCACAAGACAGCCCCTAACAAAATTTTCTCTTATGATGTTCTCATACAGGGTCTTTTCACACTTGCCAGAGTGCACTGGAATCAAGGAATAAGTGCATGTCAAGCAACACAAATGCATCAGAGGTGGGACTACAGCAAAAGGAAAAATGCTGGTATCAACACATAATTAAAATTTGTCCTGGCCAGACTTCATTCTATCTTTGCTTCTGGCAGGTATTTTTCAGGTAATACTAGGAAAGCCTTAATCATTGAACTTTTATATAAATCCAACACAAGCCTCAGGAGTCTCACCGTGACATCTATAGACAGCAGAAACTTCAGCTTGAACAAAAATCCACTAAAACTGTTGAACAGCAAGCACTGTACATTTTCAATTGTTCACACAGAAAATATTGGTACTTTCTAACCTAGCTCTGTCTATAAAGTTGCCCTATATCTGTGAAGAATCATACTATCACTATTTGAGTTCAGCAGTTCACAGAGGTTAAGATGTCAGCAATCATCAGAATAAATAATCTGATGTCCTGCATGTTATAGATATAACCCTCCATGGAGCACAGCAATTTTTGTCTGGTATATCAGCTTTTGACTTATATCCAGACTTAATTCAAAGATGTATGAAAAGCTTTATTTCCATGAAACACCACTCCTCCCTCCTTCTCTCTTCCATAGAGGAAAAGGAAACTTTTTTTTCCTAATTTCTCATTTAAGTCCACTTGATTTCATATTCCAAGCTAGGTTCTTAATAAGCCAGTTAGTATTTTATTCCTAAATACCATAATCATACCCTTCTATCATTCTGACACACAGAAAGTTAACCTCTCCCACTACAAGTATTTTTTCTTCAGCACTTGAATAAGCTTTGAGTTTTTTCTCCATCTTCTCCAATTTGAACAGTATTTTTGACTGTGGACACTGAGTTTCACATAGTATAAGGCTGTATCCAAGATGAAAATCACACATCTAGCACCGTTATTTGTGCAAATTCTACTTTTCTTCACAGGATCCTTCTAAGATTTCATGTTTGGTTGCTTACACATTATAACCGTTTGAAAGAACCTTATTTTTCTCTTTAATTCATTGAGATGAAGCACTCAGCTCTTACAAAACTAATCTATGAAGTGTTTCAGAGATCATAGTAGGTGGCATTCAAAGTAGATATCTAAAGACCTGAACAGTCACTCAAATTTTTCACTCAGTGAAATGGGCATGTCCACAGGCAGTAAATCTGTTTATTTTGTGTGTGTGCTGGAAAATTGTGTGAATTTTATTCTAGAAATGTCCACAGGCCATGAAGAATACTTCTAGTCACCTTGCAGCATTAAGAAGTTAGTGTCAAATAAATGCTCATATTTTGACCCTCTTGCACCTCCCTCTGGTGGATCTATATGCTGTTTACCAGAAAATTATCATTCTTTGGTAACCAACCTTCTAAACTCCTTTTTACAGGGCAAAGGGACTTTCAGAATTGCATAAAATCTTTGCATGAGGTGGGCACAATATCAAAGGGATAGATTAAAAATAAAAATCTTTAAACTCAGTTGGAGCAACTGGGAAAATTAATGAATGGCCTCACAGAGTTTGGCTACATGGCTGAGCCTGCTGTAATAATCAAAGAAATGAAGCATTCAGCCTCAGTCATGCGGTGATTTGTTTTTCTCTGTATGAAAATAATAATAGGAAGAAGCAGGTCTATGTGTGTGTGCATTTCTGTGCATGTTACAAATGCTTGTAGAAATATGAGGTCAGCACATCTCAAGTACTTAAAATCACAAATTCCAGGAGGGAGATTACTTAATAATTTTAATTAACAGCCTGTTATTCTATCACAGAAACAATGCATTTGAAGCAACATTTACGGACAGGATCAATAAATTGGGTTGCTTTTATTGAAGTGCCTAAATAAGGAATTTACAAATTGACAGCTGAGCCATAGAAAGACAAATTTAATGATTCAAGTATTGAAGGCATATCAGCCTCAACTGATTCTCTCTAAAATCTGTACATCACTAGCACTGGCTCCACATGAGAATGACTGTAGATTTCAATACTGCTGTATATAGCTGTAGGTAAAATCTACCCATGTCCTGAGTGTGCCATGGTGTTCATCCCACAACAAAACAATGTAACTGAACAGCAGGTCTTGCTTCATTTGAGATTCATCTCACCTAAATTTAAGGCATCCAAAGTCAGAATAGTTAGATCAGTTGTCTGACATTTAGATGCCTGAGATTAGGTGAAGTTAATTCTGTGATGAAAAAATTCCACAGCTTAGTTCTGAGTATAAAGGTAAAGAGATGATACATCCCTATTTTTTCTCTTCTGCTAATGAGGTGTGGGGAATGGGCCTTGCCCTTGGTTTTAATTTAGTATGAAGGTGCCAGTTTCTTCCAATACCTATATGCAGCACCTGTAACATAGGTATCTATAAGGTAGGAATTTTAGCAGTGTTCTTCTGTGATGGTGTGTCAGATGAGATGAAAGCAGAACAATTCACTTTTCTCACCTCACAAGACATGTGGTGCAGAACACTGCTTACATGCTGTAGAGACTGAGCACATCATCCTCATGCAGACATATCCTGAATTTCCTCACTGGAAAATAATGTGATTAAAAAGAAATCAGAAAGAAGAGGTCATAACCAGGTCTTGACACAAAGAAATGAGAAGCATTATGAAAATCAGGCTCTGAGCGTACAGGAAAAGTTATTCGTGTAAATAACTTTCGAGGATATTACAAAACTGAGGTGCCTGAAGGTCAGGCAGGACGCAGGGAGAACAATGTTTATACAACCAACCACACAGTATCAGGATGATGGAAGCAGAGCAGTGAAACTGTGCTTTGTCCAGGTTAATTAGTCCTGCTGAGAAATTCCATCCTACCATCATTATATGGCTTGAGTTCCTAAATGAGCTTGTTCAGAGTGCCCAATGCAGACATGCCTCCTCATCCCAGGAGAAGAATCCATTAATTCATGTACCTCATGAAGAAGCTTTATCTTGTTGAGCTCACAGCAAAGCACAAGATTAGATGAGAGTAAGTAATGTGCACTCTGTTTTGCACTTGCAGTTTCTGCAATGAAAAGTATTGTTTAGTTGCTTGTTGTGTGTTCCCCAGGGTAGGCAGCTAAGCACTACACAGCAGTTCACTCATCCCCTTCACTCACACCAGTGGGCTGTGGGAAAAGGAAGAATAAAAGCAGGAAAACTTCAGAGTTGAAGTAAAAGCACATTTAATAAGTGGAGGTCACATGGAAGAGACAAATAAAATAGAAAAGAACAAGCAATGCAAAGGCAATCACTTACTGCCTCTCATGGGTAGACCAATGCCCAGCCAGCTCCCAAGCAAAAGAAAAACCCAAAGCACCTAACTCCTAAATCTCTCTTTTCCCTTTTTATTGCTGCATGTGACATTGTATGACATGGACTATCTCCTTGGTTAATTTGGATCATCTGCCTGGTTTGCTCAGCCTATTGCAAAACCCCTGTTGTATTCAATGAGGAGGAGAGGGAAGGACAGAATGAGAAACAGAGAAGTCTTTGACTCAGTCAAAACACAGTTCAGCAATAGGTAGAATATTATTATGTTATCAGTACTGTTTTGGTCAAAAATCTAAAACACAGCAGCACCCAATGTGCTATGAAGAAAGTGAACTCTATCCCAACCAGGTCCAGTATGTTGCTGAATAAAATAATTCAAGAGTGGCTTTTTAGTCAGATGGTGGCTTTGAGTCATTGTAACACACACCAATACTGTGAGATCTGCAGCTCTGCAAACCAAACCTTCTGTGATTTATTCTTTCCAGCACAAGGGGTCTCGTTATCTTTGTATATATGTTTGTATTACAGTGAGGTATTATTCCAGATCTCTCTGAAAAAAAGTGTCTACATACACAGCCAAGCCAGATAGAAGTAAAGAAAAGCAAGAAAAAGTTACCCAATCAACTGAACATAATCATATATAAATATTTTCTATTTTTAATACAGAAAACAAACAGACTCAATTTCTTTTCTCTCTTTGTCAATAACACAAGGGTATGTTTCTTCCCTCAGACTGTTCTCATTATACACTCCACTGTATTTCCAGTGCCTTGGTGACTATGTTTGGCTGTGCCTCTAAAACTAAATTCCCAGGTTATCCACGTTGTCAGACCCTCAGATTATCCTCTGAGGAATATTGTAAACATCAGCAGAGGAACACCAAGTGCAAATCTGCAGAAGTATTCAGTCCTTGTTCCAAGGTTTCCCAATGTCAAGTGGTGTAGCTCATCTCCTGAGATCTGCTGTTTCTAACAGCATCTTGTCTCAAAGGCCACTATGTCCTGGTACCCCTGAACCCCAACCAACAATTTCCTAAAAGTCCAAAGAGGAACCAGTTCTTCTCTCTGGTTCTCCTTTTCATAATAGAATGGTGCCATAATTAGGCAATTGGATTCTGGGGAACTGTAAGTTGCTACAGTTCCTTCAGTCCTTTCCATGTTCACAGGATATAAAGGGAAGACAATTCCTCAGAACCACAGTACGCTGCAGACTTCATCACAGCTTTGCTGACAAGTGTAGATACCAGAGCACACAGAAAATTGTTTCTACCAAGACTTTCTGAATGGTGGCCACCCAGACATAGAAAAATGCTGAATACTTTCCCTGCTATCCAAAATGAGCAAACCTCTTGATATTAAAAATCTATTTCCCATTGTGTGAATTGATAGATGCAATTAACCAAGGTGACCACAACCCACAGCTGAAGTGCAAACACTGAACTTATTCTATCACCTCACTGGCTGGAAAATTGAAAAAAAAAAAA
>VWYP01019631.1:45797-97965 GCA_013400435.1 Pycnonotus jocosus
AACACTATGTTTACTCACATAAATTACTGCTTTTCAGAAATCAACACAATGTACCCATTAGAAGCAAAGTTTTCCAGTGCTTCCATTTTGAACATGGGAAATAATTTGGTTGGAAATGTAATTTATTTGACTCTTCCAAGTATAATTTATGGCATACACATGAGGTTTTTCCAAAGCAACGTTATCCCAATGCTGAATTATAATGAGAGAGAGCACAGTGCTGACTTTTATTTTTGATTGTCGTTCAGATAATTAAGATTACTTTAACATTTTAGACAAAACAGTGATAAGACCAGCAATATATATGGAAATTGGATTTCAGGTTTTGCTGAACTTATTTCTTCTAGGTAACAGCAAAGCTCAAGATCTAGGCTCTCTTGCTTTATATCACAGGGTATATTAAAATTATGCTTCCATTTCACATTTCTATAAATGGATTAACCTTTCTTAGTTTAAGCAGTTTACAGATGGCCTTGGAGGGCAGCTCTTGCTCCCCAAATTGTATGTAGCAAAATTGCTCTGCTACAGCTCTAACAAACCTGCACTAGGAGGGGAAAATACAGAAAGAATTAATGTTATCTGAAGGGTACAGTCTAGGGTATAGATACTCATGGTTAAAAAAAAAAAAATAGTGGGGGCTTCTGGCTATTTCCCCTTTTTTTTGCCACATACTTCCCATGCAACATTCATATTTTAAGAATTTATTTTTCATTTAGCTCATGTCCTAATACATTGCAAAGCTGAAGAAACTTAGCAAAGTCCTCCTGTCCAGGTTCTTCTTACATTGACTCTGCATTTTGCAAGGAGGTGCCTCACAGAGCTCCCCATCCTATTCCCCTCAACAGCCACAGTGACAGGCAAGTTGGTTGTTCTGCTGTGCCTCTGGAAGGAAATCTTGCTGGTCTCAGTCAGGGTCCAGAACTGGGGACACAGTGAAATTGCATAAGATTCCATATTAGTCAATAAGGCTGTAACTATATAAAAACTGTCCAGAAAACAATCTAGGCACTGGAATACAATCACCAGCATTACAAAAGTGACAAAGCATTCCTGAAATCAGTTTGTCCCACTCAAACTTTTAGTGTCACAAAAAGTTGCTTTCATAGTTCACCTGTTGATTTTCCCTGTCCAGAAATCATGGTTCTCCTCATCACTGTCTCATCTATAGTCACAAAACCAACTTCACAAACAAGCAAAGAGATCAGGACCAGCCTTGGATTGTCTAACCATACCAAAAAAACAAGGTCTTCAAAAGAAAAACTTGAATCTACTCCTCTTTAATTTTTTGTCATGTTTGATAGATCATTCATGTGTAAAGCAGAAAACACTGTATCCCACCTTGCCATCAGGTATCTCAAGATTTCTGCCTCCTAAAGTAGATATGCTGAGCTAAACACCTTACAAGCTGGGCAAAAACTATAGAGATCATGCTACCAGCTATTTATAGTTACTTGGTGTTATTTAAGTTCCTCCTGTTTTACTGTGATACAACTGAGAACGGAATAGAGAGCACAGAGTGACAAAACCTTCCATTTTTACTTCAGTATGACATCACTGTTCTTTGTGATGGAGTAAATGTAGCAGAACTCCACAACCCGATCATTAGTGAGTTAAACTTGGCACTGATGCCACAGAGATCTCTGGCACATCACAATGACATAAATGCAACTCAGACGAAACAATTAATGTAAAAGTACTTTGACTCAGAATACCCAAGTGTGGCCTGAGGAGCTGTGACCTCTTGTTTCCCTGATCTCATCTTGACAACAACTAACATTGACTTTGTGTGTAAATAGAACAATTGTTAGATTCTCATTGCAATTTGATTGAGCATTATGCACTATTCACTGGGAACCCTTAAAACGATACTGAGAAACACAACATTAAGACTGAGCCCAGTGCTGACCCTGGAGTGGAACAGTGGATGCTATGAAAACATGCATTTTTCCCAGTGGAATATTAAAATATCACAAAGCTATACTTGTTTCCAAGTCCACTGAAACAGTAACCTGATCATGTCTATCACAGCAGTAAGAAGGGACTTACTGACTGAGGGAGGTTTAGGTTACATGTCAGGAATTTCTGTCATTTTGAGTATAAGATAGTATTTCTCTGGAATCATTTCTTCACACATATTCCCAGTTACAACCGACATATTTTTCTAGAGCTCACAATGAGCTTGGGCATTTTGGTAACATTAGCTCCGTGCCTGTGCCAATTAATTGGAGGTGCCCAAAAGCACTGACGCCAATTGACATTAATATACAGGTCCAGCAAGTCCAGCACAGGGCCATGAAGTGAGTCAGGAAGCTTGAACACATGAAAGAAAGGAGGAACTGCAGGAGGTGGGTTTATTCAGCCTGGAGAAGGCTTATGGAGAACCTTTTTGCTGTCTTATTGCAGAGAGTTACAACTATCTACTGAGAGAGTGTAGCACCAGTGGAAGCTTCTTTTGTTTCTCAGAGGAGCATAGCAATAGCACAAAAGGCAGTGACACAAGCTGCAACGCCCTATCATCACCTTAAACACTTATCAGGTACTAGGACAAAAAAAACCACACACACACAAAAAAAAAACCCAAAAAAAACCCACCACCTCTTCCTGAACATGGTAACATTTATTAAAAAAACCCAAAGAGGGGAGAATGAAGTGCCCATCCCTGCAGAAGCACAAACTGTAGCTTGAAAGGGCCCTGAGAAAATTGCTCTTAGTTGGTCTTGCTTTGGACACTGTGGTTGGCTTGAGACCAGAGGCCACTTCCAACTACAGATAGCCTATGATCCTCTGACTGTGTGATCACCTGCCCTTCAGGTACTACAGGAGCTGTTTCACTGTTGGACAGCTGAAATTTTAGAGGCATGGGTTATATTTACATAGGATACACCAAGCCACATCCTTTAAGCACTCAATTATTTCATATTCAGACCTATTGTTTATCTTCTCCTTCACAAGACATATGAGGTACATCACTGAAATTTGAGCATATGCTTTTTGGGAATATGCTCAATGCACAGTTTGACTTACTGACATTCAAATTCTCCAAAACATGATTGTTCTTATAGCTATGGCTCTCTCTTTCTTGCTACTCTGCCCTACCTCAGTAGCCAGTATTAAAATTAATAAGCTAAAAATTAAAATCCAAGAGAGTCAGAACCAATAATGTTAGGACTGAAGGATTGTTCACGCCTGCACACACCAAATAACACAGAAAACTCAGAAGAAATAAAACCAAACCAAAACACTAGAGGTTTATAATCTAACAAAGCTGGGATAATGGAGAGGTTCTACCTGCAGAGTACTGTACACAGCTCATGACTCTGCTAGTCAGCCAAAGGTCTGTTCTGCATGCTGGGCACACACCATACCCCTGACTATTAAATAGGATGGATACACATAACTGCTCAGCCAAGTTTCACAATAACAGAAATGGAGACACAAAAATTGGTAGCATTCAGCATGGGATCAGCAAGACTGAATGTGATCCAATTCACTGGGGCTCAGAACCTCCCTTCAAAGGCAGAAGGAGGCTGGAAGCACCAGTTCATCAAATAAATGGGCAAGAAGAAAACCTGGGATAAACAAGGCATCACTGGCCAAAGCAGCACTTGAGCTATTTACTGGAGGATGTCACTAATGGCCAAAACAAAACACCACTACGCACTCAAGGGAAGTCTGAGCTCAGTATGTTCTGGAGCTACAGTAAGAAAAAAGAGGAAAGGAAAGCCAACCACAGTCATTAGAATGCTTAAGAATATTTTCAAGTGTGTGTTTGTCCTGAACGTATAAAAATAGATGATGTCATTCACCCAGTGATATGCAGAAATTTGGTTTCAGATCTAGGAACTACAACAGGCATGAGACAAATCTAAAATTATTACCTTTACGTAAAGGACAAATATACCAATAACTGTACACTGGAGCTGAATCTGTTCCATTAATCTCTGTAGGTGAGCCCACACTGGCAGGTATAGTATTAAATTTGTCAGCATCTGGCCTAGCAGTGTTACGCAGCTGTTCCTCAAAACAATGGTCTGAGCTTAAGCATCACTTGAGCAGAATTTTCAACATATCCCAGTGTTTGTTTTTCTTCCAATTATTCTCTCTTTTCCACTATCTTACTTTCTTTGTTTTCTCATATATGCTCAGCTGGTCCTGTGTTCTCCATTCTTTTTTTGGCATCATTATTATTATTATTACTGTTCTTGGTATTTGCCTTCCTTTACCAGCTCTTGTCTGTGCCATTTGCTTTGCCCTTTGTTTTATTCTTGTCTTCTGGACCGGGCTGGCAGTCAGAGATGATTGCATGGCAGGGAAGTCTTTCATCTCAGTGTTCAGTCAGTAAACAAAAGTGTTGAGCTGACTCTCTGGAGTCTGGCTTTTTTTTTCTCTCCATCAAACAGAACAAAGTAAAACACAACAGCCCTCCTTAGGTAAAGCTCAGAGCTCTGTCCTCTGCCAGGGCACTCCTCATAGATTCCACTGGATGGATCATCTGCATGCTTTGCAACCATAACTCACAGCTTAGCAGTACAGAGATTATTGTTGTGCTGTTCACGCATCATAGCATTCATTCCTTACCATTTGAAATTCTGCAAAACATGTGTAATGATTTTTCCTTCCTTTAGAAAATGCATGAATATGTATTCAGAGAAAAACACTGGAGTTCGTCTCTTAACATGCTCCAGAAACTTTATGTATTGCATATAATCAGATCAAAAATATTCTAGATTTATTTAAGTTTTTCAGAAGGAATTCTAGTCACTTGATACAGGTAAAATTGTGCATTTTAGATGACTGCTGCTTGTTGTGTTTATTCCTTCAGCTGCATCCAAAATTGCTATCCACAAAAATCCAGTATTTTCTTCTATTTCTTGCTAATGGATTTAGAAGACAAAAGAGAGATGGCTTAAATTTTTTTTCCTCCTGACAGATTGCCTATTAAGTAGAAAAAATTTCAAGTAATGTGTGAAATAATGCTGCAAGTCAATGACAGGGTTCTGGCTCTCTAAAACTGACATCTTACAGCTTCTGTCGAGGGTCACAATTGCAGACACTTTCCCTTCTTGATTAAGTTTTTCTGCTTATTATGTTTTATCATCTTACACTCTTGGTGTGAAAGAAAAGTTTTCTTTCTTTTTCTCTGTCTGCTTTGGAAAGAAACATACCACTACCTGACTAGAAAAAAACCCCAACATTTTTATTGGCTGAAAAATTAGGGCTGATTGGCATTTAATTTTGTGTTGCAAGTTTTCTCTCCTGCAAAACAGAGGAACTCCTTTCCAGAGAGCTGATTTCTTAGAGGACCATCCAAGGAGCTTACACTAGTCCTATCTGCAAGGCATCTGCCTGGCTTACCCACTGGCTGGCTTACCCATCCATCACCCATTCATGTTTCTAGGCAGACAGCCAAAAAGAAGGGTCACCTGAGAGCAGCTGCCAGGTGGTGAGAAAAGCCACCCCTACACCAAGGGAGCCAGGTGACATGTTGGGCAAAGAACAGAGCAGCCTTCAGGTAGTCTGGGGTAGCAACTGGTTAAATATTTGAAGTTTTCAGATAACTTAAATCTGAAGTAATTACAGAGAGATATTTTGAAAGAAATTTCCAGGAATTGAGAAGGTTGCTAGAAATACATCTTAATATACATTAGTACAGAGTAAGTCTTACTTCTTGGTGATATTCAAAGAGGAAAAACGGATAATCTAGGTAACTGCAGAGCAGTTAATCTGATTTCACTCTCCAGAGAGAAATCCCAAAGTTGATATGGGATTCAATTAATGAAAATTAAAGGCAGAACTATAATTAACACCAGTCTGTACAGTTTTATAAGAACAGCTCATGAAACAAATTTAATTTTCCAATTTGACTTCATCATGTTTATGCAGCTCATAATGTACTCAGATTTATTAAGGTTTTTGACTTCAGATGGAAAATTAACTCTTCAAAATATCACTGATGCACACATTAAAAGCAGGATGGCTGATGAACAAGAGGGATGTTAGTAGAAAACCATCATCATCAAATGCAGGTGGCTCTGGAAGGACTCTTCTGGACTTGTGTTATGTGAACAATACTTAATAAGGAATGTATCTCTAAACCTGAAAAAGTGATTTGGAGAGGGTTGATAGGCTGGCAGACCTGCAAGCAGGTCTCCTTGAACCCATAAAAGTCTATAAAGAAAAAGGGAAATCGATTTTCTTGTATATATAAAGACAGAAGTAATCAGGATGAGAGAGAGTAGATGCTACTACCGTGAGTTGTAAAATAAAATAGGTCAGTACCTCTGTACTCTGCCTGTTGAAACATGCAACAGAAAATGATTCTGTTTATAGAAAAGGGATACAGAAAACCTGTGCAACCTAGGCAGAGATGCCTTAGCAATATTGGAAGAGGTATCAGTGACTAAAGAGCTTTCTGATTCTGTAGATTTAATCAGGTATAGTCATAATACTGATTACACACAACCATTTCATACCAAGGCTGATTACCAGAAGCAGTGATGGTTTCTCCAGCTTCAACTATTTGCCAGCAAGTCCTACATGCATTCCTCCAGGTGCTCTGCATTTAGACTTCATGCACAGGCTGTAGTGTGGGGATAAATTGGTTAAATGTAAATTTGGGTACATAGGAGTTAAAAATTAGGAAGGCAACCTTCTTCTTAATCTTTTGAATTCATGAAGATATACTTTTATCAGTTTCCATGAAATTCTCTGCAAAAATGGCTGTTCTCACTTCAATAGTTTGAGGCACATTTGCACGGCACAGGGCAAGAAAGAGAATGAAGATACTTGAAAGTTGTTTATCTTGGGAGAAATGCAAAACCTCGGGGAAAGCCCTAGGGTGATATAAGCCTTGTATTTCCCCTAGAAGCAGAAGTGTTTGGATGTCTGGCTTTTTAAGTTTGGTGCAGGAACACTACACAGAGACCACCAAGTGAGAGACTGAGGTTTGAATGATCAACTGTAACCACCATTTCATAAAACATCCTTGTTAAAATAAACCCCCAGGTAAAGAGATAGATCATAATTTTTTAGAAAGAAACTCCAGTTAACTTAGTTGCAGCTGTAGGACAAATCTTTCTCTTCACTAAATAACCTTTCAGCTGACTCTGATTCTTTCTGACATATTAATGCTATGTGCTTAAGAATTCCCCTCAGTTCTCAGATTAATACCACCCAGTCTTTCACTAATAAAACAATCTTTTCCCTTTGCCCTTTCTAAGTTGAAGCATATGCAAATTATATCCAAAGACACAGTCCTTGGATTGATTCCCTGATGATGGAAGGATAATTTGCTTTCTCTGTGTCAGGTAATGCCACCCTCGCACAGATGCTTGAAAGCTGGTTCAATTTTCTTGATTGTCAGTAATGATGACATCTGTTAGCCTGATTTTATCCCAGGACTATGCAAGGATTTTGTTATTTTACAAAGCTTATGCACCTGATATTTGCTGATGCTCTTACTGCTGGAAAATCCAGCATCACTAGAATGGTGTTGAATACACCAGCTAGATTTTCAAAAGAAGTCTTGCCTTTCATGGCAAATACGGGGTTGTGTGAGCTATAAAACAGATTGTTCGAACACCAGACAGAAGTGTGGCATGACAGTATCTTAGAACATACAGGGATGTGTGTGCCATCAATTCATCAGATGTCAGTCTAAAAAGAATCACTTGATGGCATATTACCCTACAGCCCTAACAAGAGTGTTTCTAAAATCATTTTTTTTTACTTTATATTTTTCATACATGAAAAGAAATACTCCTTGAACACTCTTAGAGATGCCTGAACTTCTTCCAAACTGAGGGAATGTCAATATCCAAATTCTCAAAGCTACTATATGACTGGTCAGCAATGAAATCTCTCCAATGGGAAGATTACAAGGTCCACAATTTTCAGAAGAGAAACAATAGCCCTTTCTTTGGGATGTACAATGGTTATCTTTACACATAACTGTCAGAATTCTGGCAGAACTCTGAAGCAACCAGAGTAAAGTCTTCACTTATTCTCTCTTCAACCCCTCCTTTATGCTGGGGTAATCTAGTAGCAGTAATTGCTCAAGCTGTCTCCCACAGAATGGACCTGCATTCCCCAGATATGGGCAAACCCAGTGGAAAAACTCCTTTTGTTTCTCTTCCACACTTAATCTCTTCCATAGGAACTGAATAATTACTGGTTTGAAATAACTATTATTATTATTATTAAAAATAGAATTAAATAGAATAGAATAATAATATTTAAATGAATATCTCTTCCAGAGTCCCCAGTCACAGTTAAGGGCCTGTTGGATCTGAGACTTTATGAACACACAGCAAGAGTCTATCCCTTTGCATAAAGACTTCACAGTGCCAATGGATACAAGAGGAACAGAGCAGAAGAGAACTGAATAACTTGTCTAGATAATTCAGTAGAATAACTTACAGATCTCTCTTGTCCTCCAAACCCTGCATATTCATTCAGCAGACCTCTTCTAAAGTGCCCAAAGTTCCGTTTTGTGATTTGCTTTAAAAACAACTGATTAAAATAAAAGTGGGGAAAGCCTTCTGAACACCAGTGATCATTTTCCCCTTTAATAAAGAAATAACCCAGGTAGGCAGGATGGTTCCTGAAATATGTTGTTGACATATTCAGAGATAATCTGAGAATTTAAATATTTTCAATACCTTCAAATAATATTGTTGGCTGTTGTTTAACCTATGTGGCTCTGACAGCAAAGCAATTGGTTCTAGCAGCTCTCAGACCTTTCAAAAAGTAAGACATGAGTTTCTGTCATTGTGTTTTGTACACAGAACTCAGCTGTTTGCCATTGTCTTTCTCTTCTCTATCTCCCATTCTTTTCTGGTAAGTAAAAAACCAAAACAGCTAAAGGATTAATCCTCATGTCTGAATTGCGGCAGTCCTGTTGTGGCAACGTTTGCTGTGAAAGAATAAGCTTTTTAAAATTAAACTTGTTTACAGGTAACAAAGCAACTAATAAGAAAGAGACAAGGAATTGACAGCTCAGGTAAAGAAGCACTACTAGATCAGGTTAATCAGAGCCTTTTCAAACCTATTCTTGAATGTTTCCAGGGATGGGGCATCTGCCTTCCTTTTGGGCAGCCTGTGCAAGGGTTTCACCACAATCATTGTAAAAAATTTCTTCTTTATATCTATTCTGAATCTACCCTCTTGTAGTTTGAAACCACTGCCCCTTGTCCTGTAGCTACAGGCCCTGCTGAAAATTTTGTGTCCATGCTTTTTATAAGCCACCTCAAAGAACAGAAAGGCCATAGTGAAGGTGTGCCCAAAGTCTTGTCTTCTCCAGGCTGAACAACCCTGATTCTCCCAGGTCAATGACAATTTTCTCTGTACCATCTGATGTCCTGCTACAGAATATGCAGTATTTCACATATTCACTTTAGCACCTTAAGAAAGAAATCTCAGAAAAATACAGAAATTCACTAAGGCACTCCTCTCTGCATGCTGCATATACTTACAAGAATGTGTTACATTGAAAAAAACCACATGGATATGGACAGATCTGTAATTAGACCTCCCAAAATGCATTTATAAAATAGCTACAGAAAGTGAAAAATTTTGCAAAATGAAGAAAAATAATGAAAAAGAGATTTCCACTGGTCTAGCCGTTGTGAGAGTTTAAACTCTAAAATAACCATATTTAGGGAAATTTGTTTTCCAAAACATTCTTGTGATTCATGAATATGAAATGCCACATACTACACTTAGTAGGAATGTGATCTTGCACAGAGAACATGAGGAAATGTAGGACTTCTCACTATCTGTGAGGATGTAGGAGGATATCTTCACTATCCTAAAAGTAGAGATTTCTAGAAGTACTAAATAATGATTGATGATGAAAAATGAGGACTCATATAATAGAATCAAAGAATGGTTTAGGTTCTAAGACACCTTAAAGTTCATCTAGTTCCATCTCTCTTCCCTGGGCAGGGACATTTTCCCCTAGACCAGGTTGCTGAGCCCCATCCAGCCTGACCTTAAACACCTGTAGGAGGGGAGGGCCCACAATGTCTCTGGGCAACCAATTCCAGTGCCTCACCACCCTTAAAGTAAAGAATTTCTTCCTAATATCTCATCTAAATCTTCCCTTCTTAAATGGCTGCAGGTTGCACAAGGGGAGGTTTAGATGAGATATTAGGAAAAATTTCTTCACTGAAAGGATGAGCAAGTGAGGCTGTCTACCCAGGGAAGCAGAGAAGTCAAATTCCTGAAAGTGTTCAAAAAGTGTGTGGATGTGACAGCTGGGGACATGGTTTAGTGATGAACATGGTGGTGCTGCATTGACAGTTGAACTCCATGAACTTAGAGGTCTTTTCCAACTTTAATGATTCTATTATTCTATTCTATGATGCAACAAGAGAGCCTACAGTTTTGCTTTCATTCCCAGAAGAGAAATGAGACACCTGGCTCTTGGAAAGCAAGGCAGTAGTTCATATCAAAGCTTTAATGTGTTATGCAAGGACCTTCTTCACAGAAATCCAAAGGCCACAAAGGAGAAAGGAAATGGTGGAAGCTGAAAATGAAAAAGTCAGTGATTATCCTAAAATGTAATGTACTTTTTCTTTCATAGCTAGAGAATTTCCAGGCACAGAAGGGCAGCAGATCTTGTGCTACTGGGCACATATACATAATGATGACAGGAAGCGCTCGCACACCAAAAGCTTCAATTAAAGAAGTAGTCAGACAAACTTTACTTCACTTTTCTTCAAATTTTATTATCTTTCCTTTCACCCTCAAGGACAGCAATTTGTGAACTCAGCTTTAAAGTGAGTAAAGGAGTTCAGAAGCTTTTGCTTTACAGGGTGGCCTCAAGGCTTAATGTATTAATCTCTGACTCAGAGTAAGTTCCCTTCTCATCCACACAGAAATGGATAAATTCACCTTTCCTTCGAAATGAAATGGGCACCACCTTTCATTAACACAGCATTTAAGCACACAGAGCAAGTGTCATCCTCCTTACAAGAAAATGCCATATTTTGGAAATGTGCTCATTAATATTAATTATAAATACCTACATTCATGAAAATTAATCCTGAGTTATTTATCTTCCTTTAAAATTATGTGACAGAGAGAAACAAGGAAGATAGGTGGCAAAATATATGACAAATGTAGATAGGGATATACATATATATACAGAGAGAGAGAGAGATAGACATGATGGAGCATCAGATCTCACCCATCATCTGGATCTCAGATAGCCCAACAAACCTCTCCCTGATTTCTTCTGCTTCCAAATTGATATCTTCACAGTAAGGCAAGGAGAAAACATTATGTCATCTCCATTCTCACTTCCAAGCTCAAGACATCATGTGGCATTATGAGCTCAAACTTGAGGAATATTGGCCCGGAGTTACTCTGAAACTATGTTTTCTGTAACTATTACAAAAGGAAATACAGATATTTGCAGATTCACTGGATGCTTTTTTGTTAAGCCATAGATCCTGCTAATGAAAGAATAAACAACCAGCAACTGTATTTATGAGCCCATTAAAGGGACCATCTAAAGAAACTGCAGTTAAAGTCTGTTTATCATTGTTCCTGTATCCTGCTTCCAGAAGCTTAACTTAAATGAGCTATAAAAAAGGAAAATAAGCTATTTCCAAACAATCCTCACAACTTAAATAATAATTAACAAATAAATCTAGCAACTATAAAAAAGAACAGCAAATAAGCGATGAACCCCCAAGCAGGAGAGGCTGGCTGCCTAGCTATACCAAGGAGCCCAAGTCCAAGCCTGGCACAGACAAGAACCAGCATGTTGGATTCATGGAGCTGTGCCAGAGCCATGCCAACCCTTAGTGCAGCTAGAGCCAGTTAACAGCCTGCTCCAGTGGACATCAGTTGGCAGAATAATCCGCCATGCTCTACTCCAGACTGAAAATAGGAGGGAAGACAGAGTCTTCATTAAGAGAGGGTACAGATGAGACTGGGGGTATCATTCCCTAGAAGCTGTCAAAAAACATGTGGATAAGGCAACTGGGGTCATGGTTTAGTGGTCAACATGGTGGTACTGGGCTAATGGTTGGACGTGATGACCTTGGAGGTCTTTTCAACCTGAAAAGTTAAATGTCCTTGGCTGGGATAATTTTTGTACAGTAGATATTGCCTTTTGCGACAGTTGGCCTTATCCATACCAAAGCTCTTTGTTGACTTGAACTGATACGTAAAAGAAGTAGAAGTAGCAAAAAGGGCATACAATAAAAAGGAACCAAACTTGCTTCTCAGATCTCAGAAATATCTTAACCCCTGTGTAAAGAATGTAACATGCCAAAACCCTCACAGGTCATATTTCAGATATTCTCCCTTCAGCTATTCCTATTACCTACCTTAGACATTTCCTGAAAAGTATCCTGTTTTGAGATTGTCACTGTCCTCATCAGCTGTCAAATTACTTCATCTGCTAGTGAGTCAGGACCCTAATATATTTTGACCTGTGTGCAAATTTTACTATGTGCTTGCTTGCTCCTTTCAGTACCTAAATATTTGCAAAACCGTCACTTCGACTGCTGGCCTAATTCCACTCCTGACAACCAACCTGGGGAACTGACAAATATTCCAAATATACTCTGAGAAGGATCAATTTTTTTCCTTCCCTGAAGCAGCAGTAACAAAAGCACTGCTGAAGCATTAACAAATATACCTCTGACTTATGTTAAGGAAAATGTAACAGGCTTGGAAGGAACATAAAATAAATTATCATATTAGCATTAGAACAGATTAAATAAGTCACAGTACATTAAATTACTTTTTCTGCCTTTGTATACTGCTCAGGTGCTGCTGGGCTGAAAACCAAATGACACAATTCAGTTTCCTAGGGAAAAATCCTTACTGTTGAAAGCTGGAATTTGCAGAATCCTGTGGGAACTGAGACTGTAGCATTCAAAACACTGACTTTGTACATGAATAATGGGGATGTTCTGTAAGTGAGGTGTTCTTCACTTTATGTCAACAAATCTTTGTATTTAAAACATATCTAGCTTGAGAACAAGTCCATAAGTTGCTATTTATGTTCAATACTATGCTCTCAGGGAACACTATAATAAAAAGTTCAACTAAAAATGAGCTTTCAAGGCAAGACATTTGTGTTATATGGGTAGTGAAAAAAAGGTTTACCCCCATCCAGATAACAGTGCTTCTTTGAGCTGTTTCACTCCACTGCTAGTATGCACATTGTCTTGAGTTTCTCAGTTTGATGGTCAGCTGACAACTCTCCAATATTCAGAAACAGATTATATTCTGTAGCTGTTATTTTAGCTGTTCATTCCCAATCGAAAAAAGTAGTAGTTAAATGGCTGATCCCTTTAGGAGTTATGTACTCACACGCATTTGGAGACCCCAATTTTAATTTTGTCAAGTATTAAAAAAAAAAAAAGAGGCAATCCATGTATTTAGTCCAATTATTAAGATATTGAGTGCATCCTCTCTGAAAGCACTGAGATGCTTTAAGACAGTCGTAATTTTGCTGTATAAACATGTAGTGCATCACTTCTGAGGAACAGAAAAAAATGTTCCCAGGGACATGATGAACTCTAAGCAATCTTCAGTTGAGGGTCATGAGGAATTATATAAGGCTCAGATTGTTTGGATTGTACTCTTTGGATGTCCCAGCACTTAGTCCATAATGCATTGCATGGTGAATGTTATATGCAAATGTTATATTATGATTATAATTTCAAAATTTTTTTAACCTTATAAGATGGAGGAGGCTAACTGTTGTTCTGCTTTATTTCTAGCAGGTGTTGCACAAGTGTGCAGAATTCAAGGGATTGCTGTATTTATTTTGTTTAAACAAAGAAACTATATATCAGGGTTTGAATAAAAATGTGGGGATTTCCCCCCCCAAAAAATTCTTAGAAAGTTGATTTTTTTAAATTATTTTTTAGCATCTTCAGTTTGTCCTGTGCCATGCTTTCCTAGTGGATCGTGGCTTCACAAGAAAAGAATCAACAATAAAACCCAGACCGTCTGTTCAAAACAGAGGTTACATATATTTAGATAAATTACATTTATGCCACATATAGACTGATAAACAGCACCAGAAATTATCTTCAGGGATTGAAGTTCAATCAGCTCTACAGGTAGGCTTTATAGCAATCCCTGGCCATACTTTTGGCCACAGCCTGGTTAGTCCCCACCTGAGCAATTTCTGGGAAGTGTTCAGAAGTTAGCAGGAACCAGGGATCACTCTCAATAGGCATTCTGGACACAGGAATCGTGTAATTGAGGCTGAAAGGTTTTAACATTATGTTCATGCCAATAGTCCTTATCACCAGAAAACAACCCTTGGCACATTTATTGTACTAATCGATAGGTGGCCAGAGTGCAGGTATTTGAGATAAACATAAATTTTCTTGTTGCAATATATTTCAGATATAAGAACTATTCAGATCCTATGACCATAAGACAGTTGTTTACAGAGCCAGCGCCTTGAGGCTGCACTTTAATTAACTAAGGTATTGTTATCTGGTTCCTTTTCATTGTCAAGGAACTCTGCTTAAGGAGAAAATAGCCTGTGTGGATATAGATTAAGCAGGAGATATGCTCACTGTGACATGGTGTGTAGGTGTGAGTTATTTAGAGGGTTTCTGAGATCAAACGTTGCATGACTGCTCCAGTTTTGCCTGGAGTGTGTTGGCTCCATAGGACTCTCGGTCTACTCAGTTGCAATGGACACATTTCAGTGTAATAGTTCTTAGGGTATTTGGATTTTTTCCTTTAAAATACCAAACTTCAGGAACCTTTGATCACATGAAAACCTTCCATTTCGGAGTTGCTGTTGGATTTTTCTAGGTCTTGTGATTTCGGGGATAGGGGGTGGGGTGGTAGGGAATAATGAAAACGCAAACATTGAAGTCTTCAAAGCTGTTAAGAAATAGTAGAGATCTATATGTTACTTACTCATGTTTCTTACTCAGACTCGAGGCTAGTGGTGGGAGAGGAAATGTGGTGTTATTTATGCATGTTTAGGCAGTATAGCAGTTCATCCTAGTCCCAAGTATACGATGTAGCTGAGTTATATGCTGGTAATAATTTACGTGTTTGTATCAGTTTATATGCTGCCTTCGTAACACATTTCAGTAGAGCTTCTAACCTCCCTGGAAAATGGCTACCTCTGATCTCTGACATTTTTTTCCTAATTAAAACCCACTTTTGATTTTTTTTTATAACTACATCAGAAGAAACTCAAAAATATTTTTGAGAGACTTATTTTTACAGCAAATCTCCAAAGGAGGCTTTCTTTTGCTTTCATGCCATACCAACCATTCTTTAATTCCCTAGGTCAGCATGTGAATACAATTGAGAAACAGCTGGCAAAACAAATAGACAAAACTGCCACTGTATAAAGGCTTTACCTGCTTTAGAATCATTTGCATATTTCAGACATATTTTGATAAAATGCTTCTTGCCTTTGCTGCTACACAACCATTAACTGACTGACCATGTAATAAGCATAGAAGCTCAGTAATTATATGCTTGATTAGTGAATATTCTTTTCTGAGCTGAACTACAAAGTCATTTAATTCATATTATGGTTTATTACCCCATTCTTGGCTACTAATTCAGCGTGTCTATACGTGTATAGGTACTCATATATGTGACCTGGGATCACCATCTGAAAAAATAGCAGCAGGCAATTCCCCAGGATACATTAGTTGCCCACATCATGAGATATTTTTAAGTATACAGTTTATTTTCTTGTATTTAATAATTGGCAGATGGGACTGTATTCTGCTGGTTGCTCTGCCCTCTCTGCCAGCTGCTTGCACCAAGACCCTGAACTCTCTCCCATGCCCTCATGACTACCCTGATGCAGTCTGTGATGACCCCAGTGGCACAGCTGCTATTCCCATTTTTGACCAGGAGTCATCAACTATCTCCGGATTGTCTCCTTCTTTACTTGTCTTTAAGCCTGTTTCAATCTGTTCCCGAGTCTGCATCCTCACACCATCCCACTTGCACAAGGCAGGCTGGAGGGAAGGTATTGAGTGTGCTAAGTACCAGTATCTACCTCTAATAAAAACAAAATTATTGTTTGTACCCTTCACTTGTGATTATGTCCATCTGCCAATTTTACAATATTCTTCCTGAAACCTTTCTTTAATGTACAGTGGTGTTCTTTCATCAGTACAACTCACTTTTTCTTTCCTATATTATTTGTGTCTTGCAAATTCAGTATATCACTCACTACCATATGAACCAATGAGATGAATATTTTCTTTTAATAAAATAGCATCTGATTCACCATTTTATTTTTAGATTTCTGGAACATGTGCAAGAATATATGTATCTGGTCTTGGTCTGGTTAGTTAATTCAAGTTCTCTCCTTAAATGGGCCTTTATTTCTTGAAAAAGGTCATCTTTGTTTCTTCTTTGCTTCATCTCCATTTTATGAACTACTGCCCCAATATTTATTTGAAGTGAGATTTTTTTATATCATCTTTCTAATGGTTTCTAAGTCATCTCTCTTATTCATCTCACATTGCTCACCATCTCCTCATCACCACCTTTTCCAGCTTTCTGTTTTACACTGTCATTTTTCTTATCTTCAGCAACCAAAAGCCTTCTAGAGTGATTGTTCTTTATCCCTGAAGGAATCACCCATGTCACTGCTTTTCTCATCTCCTCCAGCTGGTTCCCTGCAGGCTTAAAACAGGATATTCTGGCTTTGGGCACAACAGAATGCTCTCACTGCATGCTCACATATTTTAAAGGAAGCATTAAAACTATCCTGTGGTTTTTAAAGTTGCTCTCAATGTCATTTGCATGGTGAGAAATAGTTTCATCTGGAAAACTTGAGCATTTTACACCTTATATCATGCAGCACATCAGGACACACAAGAAGTATTCCATGAATTAAATTTGATCCTCTTTGACACAGCATTTTTATACGGCAGGACTTCATTATTGCACAGTAGTACATGAGGCATATGTGGAAGACAATCCAGTTACTTTAGAATACAATTATTTTGATTTTGATGCAGTCAAGGCTTGCCTGTGTTTGGCAAAATGGTGTTTGTCCTTAGCTGACACAAAGAAGATCAATTTCTCAGTAACTTTTGCAGAGTTATAACAATTTGCATCAAGTAAAATAATGCCAGTGCCTTCTGGGGAATAAGAGACCAATACAGAGTTCTATTTGACCTTTCCAAGGAGGGCATTATTAAAGATTTATTCCTTCCAGAATTCTAATTGGCTTCTTTTGGTGACCTTTCTGGATAATGGTGATGTTTTTCTCAAACTTTACAATGCTCTCAGGTAGGGAATTCCTTCATTGCTCTGACACAGCAACTGAATTCTAATTTGCACCCTAACTCCATCACTTCCTTTCTCAATAATTTCATGCTGCAGTCTTGAGCAAGGTGATTTTTGCTGGGATTTTTTTTTTTAAATAGATGCTTTTACCTCTTATTCTTAAATCCTGAAAACTTAAGATCAGACCAGATTCAGGGAAGTGTCTAATGATACAGAAAAATCCAGCCAAGATGGGGAAAATATACAAGTAAGACTGCGCTGCTAGTGACCAGCTGGTTGATTGCTATTTGGCTACACCTGTTTTTACTTTGTTCTGTGTGTGCAGGAACCAGACTTGGCCTCTGTCTTGCATCTGGAGTGTCTGCAGGGTGCAGGTTCCAAAGTGAAGTTCTTTCCCACACCAGGATTTCTCCAATTGGCAACTATTAGCTTTGCTCTACACTGAAGCTAGGAAACTCTGGGGATTATCTGTAGAATGGGTGACATGGGTAGAAACTTTGGAGTTGATCAGCTTTATGGCTCAGATACACCTGCTTGTGAAGCTTTTCTCTATTTATTATGAGGCTGTAAAGATGGACCTGGACTCTTCTCAGTTTTGTTCAACAAACTGGAAAAAGGCAACAGACACAAACTGAATTATAGAAAATTCTGTTTCAACACAAGAAAAATAAGTTTTGTTCTGCAGGTTGTCAAACTCTGGAAAGTTACAGAATGTTCCTGTGTGGAGGCTAGACGCAGCTTTGAGAAATCTGATCTGTCTGATCCTACTTTATAATCTTCAAGGCCATGGACCTCACTAGACACAGCCCTGAGAAATCTGCTCTAGATGACACTGCTTTGAGATCTTCAAAACCACAGACTTCATTAGATCTGTTCCAGCCCACATGATTCCTTATTTTACTGCTATAAACAAAGTAAAAAATCTCGCTGCATTTTCTTTTTCCTGGAAAATAATTTGCTTTTGTTCTCCAGCTGAAATGTGAATAATTTTTTGGATATTACAGACTATGGAATTTTTATTTAAAACATTAGATTTATTTTTTTCCTACCTGACTGATTTCTAGTCCACACAGAAAATATTTTTATTGAAATTTTATTAAGGTGGGATTGTTCTGTACCATTCTACCATGACCAGAACTACTTGTTTAGCCAGAACAAAACCTCTAAACAAAATTTAAAGTTCTGTTGCTTTGTATATTACCTCTCATTTTTACCATTCATTTCAGTAGTAAAATACGTGGCCACCTGCCAGCATTATTGTGGCAGTGTCCCATATGAATGTTAAGCAGGCAACAATGATGCACTGTAATTACAGTGCTTGAAATGATTGGAAATAAATTGGCACTCCAATTATAGATGCATGAAAGAGGCTCCAGTATATCACAGTCAGTCCATTAATTTCTAAAATAGCTCAGACGATCTCACAATTTTAGTGACATTTGTTATTTGCTGCTGCAATGAATCACAGAGAACAGTGGTGGGGCCCTGGAAATTAGCAAGTTGAAGGACATTTGGAAAGAAAAAAACCATTCCATGTTACTTTGTGCCCCAAAGAGAAAATAACCTCCGAGTGCACTATTGAAACCTATTTGCTGCATTTTGAGGAAGAAAATGTTAATGTAGTTTTTGGTCCCACCTGATGCCTTCAGTCAATTTACACAGTACTCCAACTGAGCATGAAGATAATTTTATGGAAATCTGCACAGTAAGCACATCCGCATTTCTACAGTGTTTTACAAACATTTTAATGGGAAACTCAGGACTGCAAATGTAAATACTACATGCTATGTTTGCTTATCTCAGCAGGCTATTGCTCCTACAATAACACATTATTAACTTGGTACTGGTAAACCAGTCCAGGTGATTTGGGAACTGGGCCTGTGACTAACACCTACAGTGAACACCATCTGTACAGAAACTTAACTTGTTTAATATTTTCTGTGGATAGTTTCATCCCTGTTGCCCCTTTAGTTCACCTTGAGCCTTAAAAATGCTTTGTTTTCCCCTGACCACATGCTGTGAAATGTTACTGTAGCCCAGTTTCTCTGAGGCTGCAGCAGAATAAAGGAAAAAAGAAGAAATAACATCACTGAAGGAGAGAGGAGAAAGACTGTTTCCATTCAGGTGTCTACCAATGGCCTTGTGGCTGGTCTCTACCAGCTCTGTCACAGCCAAGATGGGGAGATGGAAAGAGATATATGAGCTCCAGACTTCCAAGGTCCTTCACTCACTGTGAATTAGTCTGAAAATTGAAATACTTTGAGTCTCCTCCAGTGTGCACTGGATAGTGGAGAGGGCTGGTCACAGGACATCAACCTCACTCCAGTAGAATGATGCTTCTGGGCACTGGAAATAAAGACCAGCATCTGAGCATCCCAGTCTTACAAACTTTTCAACAGAATTTTTTAACTAGCATAAATATTTACAAAAAATTTAAAATAAACTTCCAACAATTGCACAAAGACTGAAGCAACTTATTACTACCAAGTTATCGGGGTCTGAAATTCCAATTTAAGTGCTAGTAATTCCCCACTGCCTTCTCAAGGATTTGTAATTATGTCACTCCAGATTATCAAGCAAGTAATGTTAAAACTAGTTTATGTAGTTTCTTAAAATAACTGAAAATATGAAATTCTGATTTAAGAAATTTTTATTTTATGCTCATAAATAGAGTAGGCAAACCTGAAGTGCAGATCAACAATGAAATTAATGTCACCATACTCTATGGATACTTTTTTTAGAAAACTATTGTAATATATTTTACAAAAAAAAAAAAAANAAAAAAAAAAAAAAAAAAAAACCCAAACTGAACACATCTTGGAATTTTCAGTATCTTCTTCAACACTGAAACAGAGTAATCAAGATGACTGGGATGAGATGGAAAGTGTGGTTTGTAAACATTCTGTGGGAATTTGAAGGGGAAAAGAAGGGGAAAATGGAATTTGACTTAATAAAGAATTTAATAACAGAAATCCAAGTCATATCCACAAGGTTTTACAGGAAAAATAAAACCAAAATAACTTTTCAAACACACATGTCGTCCATGCTGAAATTCGAGGTGTGACTAGTAAATGGAACTGTATTGATCAGATTATATTGGATATTTACCTCAAACATAACATATTTGCACAGTAGTGTGGGAAAAAAATGCATCCAAGTTGGCTACAAATTGTCTCATCCAGCAGATCTCAAATGGCAGCTTTCATCAACCTTTCTGGGGTTCTGCAGAAATCAAGATGGCTATATTTTCATCACATTTTAAAAGAAACTATAAAACCACTGGTTACGACACCAGCAGGAGGCACAGCATGTTCAGTCACACTGAAAATGGATGTGTAAATGAAGACTGCTTCAGAGCTTTTGGGTAGGAGTGTTTTAATGCAGGTGCATAGAGATATCATAATAGACTCATGGAATGTCCTGAGTTGGAAGGAACCCATAAGGATCATAGCATCCAACTTCTCCAAAGATACACATCAAGAACTAAAAAAGACAATTTTGACAGGAATGGGAGACTTTAAATGGAAAAGTCATGTTCCTGAAAGACTGAGGGTTCATCATGAACCAAATGAGAAATTAAGACATCAGTGTGTTTGAAAATCTACTTCACAGCTTTGAGCTTATCAAAATCTCTTCCTTAGCAGTTCAGGAAGCTTGAGTTTAGCTGAGTAGTTCAACTCTCATAGAAGTCAATGAAAAGTTCATTGTAAAATTCATTGAGAATCAGACCAAGTCCAAAACAACACTTTGCATTTTTTTTACTGCTCTACAAAGATTAACTAATTGAACTTCTATCATTAGAAATTTCTTTGAGAGGGGGAAAAATGAAAACATCATCTTTTTAATAGTTGTTGCTTGCTCTGACCTTTCACACTAAACCTAAAATCCCATGACTAAAATGAAAAAGCTTGTTTTTTTTTTAACATTTCATTCCCTGTTCCATTGACTTGGATCAATGTTTTAAGGAGGTCACTGTCAAATTGCCAACTTTTTAGATGTACAGTTTAAGCCTAATTAAAGGTTTGATAGAACTCTCTCAGTAAAATTAACTCATTCAAATAGGAGATAATTTAAGATCATTCACTAAGGACCTTTTCTACTTTCATACAGAACATAAAATTTTTATTTCATCTTACAATATGAATTAAACTTGATAAAAGAGGTGTGGGGTTTGTTCCAAACTTAGAGATTTATATAAAATGGACAAGTTAATACTATTCTTTCCCTTTGGTGGTACTATGAATTATGTTTCTAGCAAACTAGCAGAAGTTTAATATACTATAGCTTTCTTAAAATACTTTTCAATCTCCTTGCTATCTCTTGATTTTGGTATTGTGTGAGTTTCCTTGTCAAGACCTGTTTGAAAAACTTCTATGATTCTTACTAAAAGTGCTATCTCAGAGAAAAGAACAATTGTCACACAATAGTTAGATGGGGGGGGGTTTCTGCCTAGAAGGTCTTAGACTTACACCAGGACAACATTTAAATCTAAATGCTGCAAAACTGTACTACCCTCTGTGTTTGCTTACCTACCTGCAAAATTAGTTTGTAAATTCCTCTTTATTCAGCATTCATCACAAAACTGCCTAACCTAGAACATTGCTTGTTTGCCAGATTGCTTATTTTGACTCCTAAATGTTCTATGCTGATTCCTGATGTTGTATTAAGTGTGGGCTCCTGTTCCCACATACAAAGGACAAATGTTATCATAGCATGTTACAAGCCAAGATTTGAAGCCTGTATTCCCCAGACACCAGTTACACTGTCAGGAAATGCCAGGCACTGAGGTCAGAAGTTTCTGGGGATCTCTCTCTAATATTTAGGGAACATCTTGAGACATGCTGAAATAAATGGTCAGGCTGGGTGGGGCTTTGTGCAACTTGGTCTGGTTGAAGGCATCCGTGCCATGGCAGGTGTGTTGGACTAAATGGCTTTTAAAGGCCCCTTCCAACCCAAATCATTCTATGATTCTAAATGAGCAGGTTTGGTTTGAAAGAGGAACTGGCACAGTTTAAAAGGAATAGACTCTTTAGTGTTGACTACTTTGTCCAAAGAAACCTGGTGCCCTTCAGCTGGTGGCAGTCAAGGCTGTAGTATTGAAACCACTAATGGACAGGGGCAGGCAGCAAACAGCATAAGGAGTATAACTGATGTATGTCCTGCACATACATGGCATTTTCTGCAAGTCACATGCCTTGTCCCAAACATGTCCCAGTAGCCAATTCAGTGACAGAATTCTGAGTCAGATGCAGCTTTGGTCTGACCAGCTTGTATATTTCTACATATATTTACAACTGAACTATTGTAGCTGTCTGGGAGAACACTCTTAATATGCCTCAGTTCAGAGTCAGACAGAATAGCAGACATCCCCTTCCACGTTTCTGTTTCTACTTATTGACACATGAAAGTGTTACCTGTAAGAGCTGGGGTATCAGTGAAATATGCAAATTACATATTGATATATGTGTAGTATATAGCATATAATATATATAGTCAAAATACATACTACATAAGTGAGCATGCATACAACTGACCATATCTAGAAGCCTGTTCCTAGGCATCTGATCTTCTGCTTGACTTACCAATTGCTGACCATATAGTGTACAGGCATCAGAGGCTTCTTCAGAGTTGACTAAAAGTGTAAACAAAATACCTGCACAAGACCTAAAGATACAAGAATTTAGCTGAGTTCTCTGTGGTGAATAGTGGAGAGGAATCTCCATTTCAGATCTCATTTACAGCTCTCTGCTTCGATTTCAGAGTGCCTGTCCTGAGGTCTGCCTCACAAAAACAGCTCTGCTGGACTTTGAGCAGTTCTTGTCCTTGTGTGATGCACAGCTCTAAAGCTTGTGTGCCATTGCTCTCATGAAGAGCCGTACTAAGACACTCTCTCCCACTTCCTGGGAAAGACTTGGTCCACCACTATTACAATTATAAAATATGCAGGAAGCAACATTTGTCAAATCAGATACCCCATATTCTCTGACTCAGGAAACAATTTTATTTTTTCATTCAGAAAAAAGTCTGGAATCCATGACTGAATTCTGCAGTTACACATTTTCAACTAGACTCAAGGTGAATTTTGCTAAGTGTGTACATGCACTTACTGAGAAAAAAAAAAGTTTTTTTACTTTTCAGTTAAACTGAATTCCTTTGTTTTCCATCTTTTCTGCCCTGATTCAGAGTATGGTCAAGCCAAGAAAGACCTTTCCATGGATTTCCATGCACTATTACTGCAGTGTTTGAATATCTTACCTGAAAGTTACCATCAGTCTCTGAGAGACTGGAGTAGCTTCTGTGGAGATCATCTTCCCTTTAGGCAAATCTCTGCATTTCGCAGACAATACAAGAACAAGGACATTTTCTGAAGTACTTAATAAAACCAGAGAATTGTAATTTTGCAAATACTAGCATCTTACAGTTGTTTAATACAGCTCCCATCTCTCAAGTACTCATCTGAATCAAAGCTGAACATTAAACATTTTGAGGCTACAAGAATAATAGCAGTTTCTAAATCACTGAAGGGTGACACAATTTCAGACACTGTATTTATTCACTGTTTCCAACTATGCACCTACCATTAGCACTCTATATTAATGAAGATAGGGGAGAACAGGACAATCACACTCTGGTTCATAGGAAATGAGTGGTAACTGATTTGTAGTTCTCTATTCTGAATGCTAGCCCATGTTACTTTTGACACAGGCATTTCAAATGTTCAGCTGTGACTGCTTATTTGCTCCTTTCAAAAGTTTATGAAGTCCTTGATCTAAGGTCACTAAACAAATCTGAAAGCTGTAAATGAGTTCAAATGCAGTATAAAGGGAAGTTAATTTTCACTGCCCTGTCTCTAGATTAATCAGTTGAGGACAAAGACGAATTAAATAATATATTAACAGACTGATGTAGCAATAGAGAAGCTGTATTTATCTACCTCCGAACCATCCACTCCAACAGCTTTATATGAATTCATTTTCTCCAGCTAGAGCAATACATGCCTTGAACACGGTTCCTGAATATCAGATAAAGTCACACACATTATACCAGTAGCACAGAATGAACCAATACCAACAGAACAATTTCTTCTGATGCTAGTTTTGCTAGTTCTCAGCAAGAGAAAAAGAGAATTAAGCAGATTTGCAGTACCTTACTTACTAAAGTGCCAAATGCTGTTGCAAACCAAAACTAAATTGATACATGTCTAAAAAACTCATTCAAGTAAAAATAGTATCTTTAGGAGAAGGATCAGAAGAAAGCCGAGGACCTGCTGTGCTCAGAGAGAGATTCAGGGAAATGTTCCAGTACTTAAAAGCGGCTTACAGGGTAGCTGGAGAGGGACTTTTGACAGGTGCATGTAGTGACAGGACAAGAGGGAACAGCTTTAAACTGAAAGAGGTCAGGGTTGGTTTAGCTATTAGAAAGAAATTCTTTGCTATGAGGGTGATGAGGCACTGGCACAAGTTGCCCAGATTGCTGTAGCTGTTCCATCCCTGGAAGTGTTCAAGGCCAAGCTGAATCAGGTTCTGAGCATCTTGGTCTAGTAGAAGGTGTCACTGCCCACAGCAGGGGGATGGAGCTAGATGACATTCAGAGGTCCTTTCAAATCCAACAATCCTATTATTCTATGATTTCTAGAGATGGGAGGGGGGGGGGAGGAATTGTTGCCTTTGATTAAAACAATCAAAACACTGAAATTCCCTTGAGAGATCCCAAAATCCACTATATTTTCTCAACATAAAAAGGGTATTTTCTCTTATGAGATACTCATGATTACCATGTAGAGAGAAGAGTAGGTTCAGTAAGATACTTTGAACCCAGCAGCGGAATGAAAACATGAGATGCTCCTGCTTTATTTTGAAACAAAATTTTCTTCATATAACATGTCATGATTTATTGACAATAAATTCTAATGGATAGAAGTACATCCAACTCTAGATAAGAAGGTATAAAATCACCTTGTCAATTCCTGTAGCAGTGTGTGACTCCTAAAATCAAGCCCCTCAACTTCTCCAAAGTGCAGGGCAGCTTAATTTCAAATCAGGGCACGTTCACCAAAGAGGCCATGACATTGAAGAAAGCAAATTAGCATGGTTCCTGTGGAACAGGAACTATTAGATATATACCTACCATTTTCCATAGGGTAGCCCCGTGTGTTCCCCACTCTACAGGTCCTCCTGAAAGACACAGATGGGTAGATCAAAGGATGTGCTGAGCCCCTCTGTGTTGTGTGAGTCATAGAGAGGAGAGAAGCACTGAGGCACCCGAGCAAGGTTTTTCTAGGCATTGAGCTGAGGCTGGACAACAACTGTAAGGGCAGGAGAACAGCCAGTGACTGCTCAGATGAGCTAATGGGGGAGAAAACACAGCATAGAGGCTCAGAGATGACTGCTTTGAGAGCAAGTGAAAGGCCACCACGTACTGACTTCTGGTCATCAGCACTGCCTAAGGTTAAGCACAAGAGCTGGGCCAGTTCTTGTATTACTACAGTAAGTTAAAAGTATCAGACTCTCAAGCCAGAGGTGGTGTGATTTGATATGTCAGCCTTCAGTGCATGTTCCTTCTAATCTATTTCACCATAGGGGATCTTCAACAGCTTGTCTGTTAGGGAGAGATTTCTATTTTGTCTCTCCTGTTGGTTCTCCTTTGTTGTAGCTCAGTAAGTAGGTACAGTGCCTAAATGTCAGTGAAATTGCATTGACCTGGGCACAGACAACCATCAGTAGGAAGTCAGTTATGGAAGTGGTGTACCCACTGCATGTCACCCTCATCCCCAATATGGAGTAATGCCCCAGCATCATATTTTGACACAAAATGTCCATCTCCACACCTCTCCCTTAAGACTTTAGATCATGTAGAGTTACATTTTCTAAGAATGGCAGAATGGTTTGGGTTGGAAGTGACCTTAAAGATCATCTGGTTCCAACCCACCCTGACATGGGCAGGGACACCTTCCATAAGAACAGGTTGCTCAAGGCCCTATCCAACTTGGTCTTGAATGCTTCAGAAATGGGGAATTCATAACTTCTCTGGGCAACCTGTGCCAGTTCCTCACCACCCTCACCATGAATAATTTCTTCCTAATAGCTAATCTATTTTTTTTTTAAGAATTTTTGTTTATACATTTGTTGTTGCACATCATTGCAGAGTGGAACTGGAAAAAGTGTTCACTATTACATTAGTTCCACTCCCAGAAGTAAGTGGGTGTCACAAAACCCCCTAGGAAACAAGTTATTCAGAGCAATAAATCTGTCATTACGAGAGTTTTAACAAGCTTCAATTTGGATGCATCTGTGTACTACTTAAAAACATCTACAGATTAGTAGCACAAAAGCTATCTAAAGAAACAGAGTCCTGCCTACAAACATTTCTACTCTATTCTTCAAGTACTAAATTATATTACTATAATTAATGAAAAAAAAAAGTTGATTTCAATGCTGCTTCTTGTCATTTTAAAGAGAAACTATTTTCATGATTTTAACATACTTTCATCAAGGTTATAGTAAGTAGGAAGTGTTAATGGAGCCAGCATTGCAGTGACATACATTCATATATTAGAACAATGCTGCATAGTGTGTCTAAATATTTCACCCTGCCCTTAGCCCCAGAAATGCTTCTATTTCAGTAATGTGAAATTATTCTACATGCATAGTACTTTCTTTACTGCTTCCTCTACCACTTGTTAAACAGTTTTTAAAAAGGAAAATATGTTCTTTTTCTGATGATCTGGTTTGGTTGGTTTGGGTTTTTTTTTAATAAAGAATGAAGAAAAAAAAATCTCAACTGGCAAACAAAAAAGCCCTGAGAGTTGATGCACTATCTAATGGCTATGTTGAAAATCTCTGCTTAAAAGCTTTATTCTTCTATGGTCTATTCCCACAGGTACAAGGAAAAAAGTTTTTAAATCATTATGTCCATCCACTGGACAGAATGATTCTTTCTTTACAGCTAGACTTTTCCATTTTCTGTAAATCCTTCTTTACCATTATGAATTAATTACCCATAGAAAGGAATAAGAGGAGTGATGTTCCTCTTCTACAGCATGACATAGTCACAATGGAACTAGAAATTGAAAGGATAAATCTTGCAATGAATGGTGACATGCTTTATACATATATAAGTACTACAGAAAAGATGATATTAACATTCCTCAGTTTTAATAAGTTCTTGATCTTGATCCATCAGAGAATTCAGAAGCCCAATTGCAATCTAATGCCTTTCCAGAAATAGCACAAAATAAAGCTCTGATGTCATTGACTTCCTCATGGGCACAGTAGCATGCCCAGATTTTTTTTTTTCTTTCAGTGAAGTTAACTGAGACTATGAATATTACAAGAACTAGGCCAGTCTGTGAGGTTAGGTCCTGGAACAAGCACATACCCCATGCAGCCATGGTACTGCATTTATGGAAGCCTTTTAAATCACTCCCATTCAGCCCATGCCGGTTGGTTTGTTTGTTTGGTTGGTTGGTTGGTTGGTTTTTACTACAAAAGCAAGCTAACAACAAATTGTCATCCCCTCCTTTAATGGTACTTTGTAAGTAAAGAGGGCAGAGAACCAAAGAAACACACATTATCCACGTACCTAGAAGAGAAAAAAGGAGCATACAGCACTTAATTCCCTCTTCAATGTGAGACATCTAGAGACACCATACTGCAGAGAAAGCTGAAGCAATTTCCTTCATGGCCTGAATGGAGCACATTAATTAAAACACAACTAGAAAATACATTTGCCAGAGCAGAAACTAGTCAGTTCCTCCAAGCATCAAGCCTCCATTGAGATAAATACTAAGTTGAATTTCAGACTCCTGCTATGGGTGGTGCTGCCTTTTACTCACAGCATCTCTCCGGCTACAACCCAGAACGTGCATCCCATACAGGTTGATCAGAAATCAAATAGCCAATTAGCTGTTATATATTTATTAGAAAAACAGGTTTAGGGAATTCCTGTCTCTGTCTTGATCATCTCTTCTCACCACTTGTAGGAAATTTTCATGTCAATTCTGTCTTTTCCCTGCTTGCTATTCCATCACCAATTCAGCCTGTATGGGGTTGCAGGCTCACTGCAGCAGGGATCTTCTCTCTGTAGCTTTGCATGTACTACTGAATAAAAAAGGGACTCAGCTCACTGTTTGACTCTGAAGCCAAATGGCATCAATCCAAATCCATCTATATTTCACTGCACTTGCCCCTGAATCTCTTCTGAGTCCCTGTAATGTCTCACTGACATGGTTATTATTTTGGCCTTCTCCTGTCCAAAGTATCTAAGACAAAATGAGCCTGTGTCACAGCCAGCCTCAGTAGAGAGGAAAAAGGTATGGATGTTAGATATGTCCTGAGACATATCATGAAGGCACACAGTTATTTGAGGGCGTATGAGCTGCTCAGATAGTCCTGAAGGACTCTCAGGAATGGAGGAATCATGGACTGGTCCATACTGTTGACTAAGAAAGATCCCTGGCAAGTGATCTTTGTCTCACACTGCAGTAAATGTCCAATTGACTTGGACATTTGACAAAAGCTCATCTGCCAACCCTGTCTCATCTAGACTACTATTTTATACAGACGTATACTATTTTTATACTAATAAATTAAGCTGTGCCTGGCCTCATTCTCTGGCCAACAGTGAGATTGGCTAACACTCTCTGGTGATAAATGCAATATTAAAAATCCCCTTCCTTTCAAAAAGGGATATCCATTGCAAAAACAACTTCAGGGAATGTTCTTTTGACTGCGCTAACTCCTGAACTTCCTAAACTAGTTGGGATGGCTAAAACTGTGCCAGAGGCTTTCTCATGGTTTAACAAAATAGAAAATCAAGTTGTATAACTCAAGCTCAGCACTTAGTTCTGTTTTAATTGTAGTCAGAGACTCCTGTCTCCCATTGAAATCAAATTTATAGGTACTGAGGTGAGGGGACAGGGAGAAAAGGAAATTATTACATGTGGATATTGCTCTTAGCAAAATTGTAAAAAAAGGAAAAATATCCTGCAGCTCTTCCAACATTTGGGGACAAATTTGTCAAATTGTTAAATTCACTATCTATTCCTTCTCCTTTAGCACTGTGCCTCTATAAATTTTAATGTATTTCTTTTCTATCAAAGGTATTATTTGGTATAAGTGACAAAGTGACACATTTGGTAGCTTTGTAAATATACATTTGAAGACTCCTGGCTGTCATAAAATAACTGGGCTGTCAGATTGCAAAGTCAGAGTGAAGCAAGGTGGTTAACTGAAATGAGACTCCCATGAAGAATTTTCTTGTCACTCTGTATGTGGAGGCATCTGCTGCAAATTCAGACTCTGAAGTCAACAGACACTTTGATCACAGGATGATTTATGTCAGCCATCAAATGTTTGAGTGGTAACCACACATCTGTCACCAGGACAATGTGGCATAAAAGAGAATTTAATTGCTTTTGGATTATAAATAAAATGAACATTGCAGGAATAAATTATGAGATCACTGTTAATTTGTCGATCATGCTATCAAGGGCAAGAAAAACTATTGGGCATAAAAAGCAAAGTTATTTTTGCTCCTAGGAGATGCAGTTAGTAACGTTTTAATAACAAATGGCAACAATCTTTTTGGTAGGTACATACAATCTGAAAAAAAATTGTCAGTGTTGATGAATCTGGCACATCTGTCTCATTTAATCAACTCTTGCAGGTGCTAATAGAGGAAACAATCTGGGATAAAGGACTTGTGAAAGTCAGCTATTAAAGATATATTTGATATTTAGATCAACTTCTCCTGTTTCCTTACTCCCATCCATTATGTAAAATTGATGGCTTGGAAGAGAACCACTTCTGAGACAAAACAAGCTGTGTACTCACCACCATAGAAACCAAATTTGTGTTCAATGTCCAATCAAATTATGGGTGTCTAGCACACCAGGATGACACAAACTTCTCTGTCGAGTCAGTGGAGAGGACCTCAGCTGGAGTATAGGATTTGGATTTACATTAATATTTCCATGTAGACAAAGTGTCCATATATGCATTGCTGTCAGAGGTTAATAAGGATTTGACTCAGTTGCCATAAGGTGATGTCCAGTGTCCTTTTATTTGCCCTAGGTTACCTGAGGCATCTACACAGGATTGGCAGAGATGACCCATAACCTCTTCTCTTCTGGACTAGCAGCAGGAGACAAGGAAGGATTCCCCATGGCAGCAAAATTACACCAGATGCTGGCATTAGGGAACTGAATCTGGCCTCTACTCAGTAAGGTCCATCATTTTATCCCTAGGTGTGGAAGAAGCCCACATTCATTCTTCAGGTTCTCCAAAGTATCCTGCAAGGCCAAATGCATGTTACTTGAGTGTTGGAAAGCTCAAGTGAGGCTTCCACAACAGGCAGCAGGAATACAGCACAATGTCCCTGCAAAGCATGACATAAATGCCATAATTTCCCAGATTGCAAAACTAAAAGGGAGCAGGGAGAGTTGTTTTTATCTCTTGCCACTGTGACCCTGGTCAAGTCACAGAAATCCATTCTCCAGCCTCTCTTATTTTCATGTGTCTTTTCAATTGAAGTAATGTGTGAGACTCACCTTTCACAGAGAACATTTAGGTTAATGGGGTTCCAGATCTCAGCTTCACAAAGTGTTAATGTAGTAGCATAGTAACAACAGCAATTGCAGAAATCACATTCTCAGCACTTTATATGTGGACTGGTGAAGTGTTTTGTGTAAGCCTCAAGTTAAATGAAATTGATTCTCAATTCTTGAGCCTGTACCAAGCACCACTTATTGTAATATAAGTGGTGCTTGGTACTTAACTTGTAAGCATGATTTGATCCTCATACAGCCCTAGTGAGAGGTGTAAATAATACACAAAGTGTATGCATGAATAACTGCTGCTGGAGAGAGGTTAGAAGACTAGTCTAGAGTGAATTATTCATTGTGAGGGATTTAACATCCCAATTTAACCCATTTTTTCTGCTCAGCAGTGAGTGACATCCAGGTTTGAGGCCTGATTGCACCTGCAAACTGATTTAAGTGATATAGAAGCAGTCAAAGGCTGCCTTAGGGAACACACTACACAGAGTTTGCTGTGCCTGGTATCACAAGAGCATCAGGGATCTGTGTCATGTTGTTTTCCAAGATCTGCCTAAAATGTGTGACAAGGAACAGATGCTATTTTCTCAGGTCTGTTTACTTTGCATGTTTTACACATGCAATAGCTGAACAAGTTGTTTCAGTTTGTGTACAAGACCTTGGCCATACCAAAATATGAGGGAACAAAAAAACTGTCTTTAAACCTCTTATGACTGATTCTGTATCTGAATATTAATTAATTGTTTGGAGCACATGGTCCCAATTAGATGATATTATGCTTTTTTCCTTATCATCTTCAGTAAATTAATTATCAGTACAAAACATACATATGAACTCTAGTCCCACCAAAGCCTATTCTCTGAGTTTGGACACAGAAAGCCTTTCTCATCTGTAGAAGAAGGGTTTCTGCAAGTAAAAGTGATACAAAAAGTGAGCAACTCAGTGGGTTAAAAGACTTCTAGGAATGAAGGGTCAGAGAGGATCAGGTGAGGAGATAAGGCATAAGTCACAGCTTTCGATAACATGTAGAGATCTTAGAGGAAGATGGCTGAAGAAATGTGAGGCAACACTTGCTGCCACTGGAGATAAAATACTAGCTTCAGTAAGAAGCTGAAAATACTGTGAGAGCACAAGGAAATCACAGCAAGGGAAAATGAGGATTAAGTGATCCAGATGCCAGAGCAAATATGAGATGATTATAAGCTTTTGCTAAGAATAAGTCTCTTCACATAAATTCTTATACCTAACAAGTAAGTATTGTTTTAAATTGGAAAAAAAACCCCTCAGATTCGGCATTTCCAAATTCATTCTAGTGCAAAATACCATGTGTAAAAACAAATTTTCATGGAGTTAGTGGTGTTCCCACCATTGAAAGTCTTTCAAAACAGGATGGAAATAATATCTAGATTGACACAACATACTCAATCTTCACTGAATCAAAGGAATGGACAAACGGCTTCCTGATGTCCCTTTTTGAGTCTCGGCTGAACAAGTGGCAAGTGAACGCAGAGACTTTTACTGCCTGACTGTTTTTCTAACAATGATTCAAATGTCTCCTACAGATCCATCCACCTTCCATTGAGCCAGAGGTATGAAAATCACCTGTGACACTTTTGTTCTCCAACTACGGCAGTACAACACTCCTAATCTTTTGCACAGATATTACTAGCACTGCTTCCAGAGAGAAGTCACTTACCTCAATAATCAGACATTTTAAACCAAAGTATTTATCTTCAAGCACTGAGGTATCACTAGGATCTCTGGCTTCACAGGCTCTTAGACTTGCAGAAGGAATGCTTTTATTCACTTTCTTTTACCCACTGGCCCTAATGAATGATAATGAAGTGATGCATTATAAGCTGGGTTGATAAGAAGCGCTTGGCAAGACTGATATCCAAGGTATTCCAATACAATAGGAGAAAACCTTTCTGGTCCTCTCTCTTGAAGGGTAGGTTAAAAGCAGAAATCCAAGTGTCCTCTCGATCATCTTTATCTGCTCAACAACAGAACTGTGGGTATGGCAATTAAGATCTCCCAAAAGGAGCAGGCAGTCTTTTTGAAGAAATCCTTTCACTTCTCTTCTTTTTCCCTTCATAATACTCAGCTAGTTCTCATTCTTGCTGTAGGATTTTAACATGCCAAAGCAATTCAAAGTTCACCTGGTGACACAGACTGACAAATGTCACAAGTTTATGTATGACAGGACTATTTGGAGGGTGTACAAAAGCAGGCAAAGTTGTTACCCATAAGGGTAGATGTAGCCCAGTTCCCAACAGAAAAGGCTGGAAAAAGGATTAAAAATCTTTGCCTTGCCACAATTTCTGTATATGGAATAGCAAGGTCTGTTATAACATGGCAAAAAAGGAGCACAAGGCTGGGAGCCAGGAGACCTGAAGACACTGGGGAAATCTTCCAGAGTGCTAATGTTGCCTGGGTTAGAGATGGGAAAAAGTACATTCCAGTTTTCATCTTTTTTATTTTTTTTTTTTTTTACTGATCTCTTTGATTTCTTGCATTCAGATGTTCCAGCCTCTACCCTTTGGGTCCTAACTATGCCTTAGATGAAGGGGACAGGCCACAGAAGGAAGTGTGCCTGCTGCTAGTGTTTCTTGGGTCACAGCTGGGCTCTCTGATATGTCACTCCATGTCCCACTCCTCAGAAAAAAGCTTTTTTCAATAATAGCTGGGTCACTACTTATTAGTGAGCATTACTTTTGTATCTCTGCAAAGAAAAGCTATTTTAACATAAAAGTCTGCAGGTAAAAATATATTGACAGCAGAATTTCAGTGTGAACCATTGGAATGTACCTGAAGATGACCATCCTGCTGTTGCTTTGAATCGCTTCCTGCAGCTTGCTGTGGACTGTTAGTCAAAAAGAAAATACTAAGAAAATCTAAATTAGCCCCTGGACAATACAAATGCAACTAGACTTGGATTCATATGTTCTGATTTCATACTGTGTTGCCTGAGGATATACTGAGTGGTAGCATGAGGCAGTGTTCACTCTGACTCTGGTTAAAGATGTTGGGTATTTTATTCACATGATGTGAATTTCTCCACTGAGATTTTGTAGCAAAATAAAAGCAGGCCTTCTTAAGACTCTTGAACTGTGATGAAAAATAATGTTACAGCCCTGTTTTGACATTCTTAACACTTGGAAAAGGATTGCCTGATACTAACTGTTGCTGACGATGCAGCATGGCTGTCATTCTGCAAGAGGAAATATTTATCCAACCTGTTTGCTTTTTTCATTTTAAGCAGGAACGTATGCTATTTACCAAAAATTAAAGTCCATTTTAGTGAGTATTTTATTTCTGAAAAATATTCAAGCAACTTTATTACAGTATAGTCAACTTACAGGGAGTCATGGGTGTATTGCTTAAAAAAATAATAGAGGAAGATTTCTGCAATCCAAACCACTGCTTGTGTACTTTCTGAAGCTTTATAGCCATTCTGGGAAGGTACATTTCTTCACATCTGGCATCAAGACAGCTCCCAGGTAACACAGAATTAGTCTTAATATGAACCACTTTTCTCCATCCTTGGCTCACTTCCTCCTCTCTTGCTTCCCCTGTAATGCTTTAGGGTCTTGAAGGCCAACTGGAACTGCCATGCTACAGTTGTCTGTATGTGCTAGCAGTGACTTGGTGATTACCAGAATTTGTATTGACTGCAGGAGAATTGGGACAACAGCTCACAGCACCTTCTTTGGAAATTCATGGTTTTCTTAAGTTTGCAAAATCTAGCAGAGAAAAAAAATTGTATTGTTTCATAGGATTTTTTGGAAGCATTTGCATTCATAAGTGTTTGAAAGTGTTTAGTCCTTCCTTTCCCTCATTTAGGAAAGTATGAGATGCTTTTTATCACTAACTTAAGGCATTACTTTGGAGCAGTTCTCTTGCTAAAATTTCAGGTCAACACAGAGACACTGTCTTGACAGAAAGGTCATTTAGTGATTTCTTTGAGAGCATTCTATCTTCTCTGGCTCCAGCCTATGTTGGTCAGAGAGCTGACTCTCAGCTGGTGAGGCTGATTCCTTTGAAAATCATTCAATTTCTTGAATATATGTACAGATGCTTTTATTCACATACCTAACAAAAGTGGCAGGTTTGCAGCACAAACAGAATTGAGTTTGAAATAATTCCTGGTACAACGGCGATTCAAAATGAATAACACTGCACAGTGTTATTTGAATAGTAATGGCTCCCACAGAGGCAGTAGTTTTGGAACTATATTATTAGCAAGAAAGCTTGAATTATGACCAATACCTGTATGTTTGCAATATACTTTAAAAGTTTTGTGGTTTCACTATTTTTTAACCTGCTTAAAGTATGGTTGCAATGTCCATGAATAGTGAAGCAGTTTTAAGACAGTTCTGTTGAAGTGAGTTTGATGTTAATGAAGCAACCAACAATTTGTTGTTGTTGTTGTTGTTTAATGTAAATGTTTTGATGGGGAAATAAAGAAAAAAAGGTACAAGCTGTATAAATTAAGAAGTACATGAAAGAAAAATTAAGTCTACCTCTACTTTGGTGAAGAAACCTGACTATTTGCAAATATTATACAATTATCTGCTTGAGTTTTTTGGGGAACAACTTGCATTAATTTTAGCTACTCAGTTATGCATACTATCCTCAGGACAGGATATCTAGGCTTGGACCCTGCAGTTCTGTATAAGAAAAGGCTGTGTCATCTGCACATTAAAAACAGATCCCAAAAATACAGATGCTGCTGCTGTTCAGTTGACTCATAATAAATGACAGAAAAAAATGTTGCCTCTCTATGAAGATTTTAAGCAACATTGTTCCTTGAGACTGCTTACTTCCTGGTCAAATAAGCCACTCAGATGGAAATGGAATGCTGAAGAAGAGCACAGGATAGATCTTGCTTATCCCAACTACTCAGGGAATGTTCTGGCACTCCAATGCCAGCAGTGCTGGCATCATGGTCCAGCTGGTGTGAAGCCAAGGCTCTTCTCAAATCTTTGCATCCGCTTCGCTTGGATATTAGTTTAGACACAGTTGTAAGCTTGTCTCCAATGGTTTCTGGGAGGGAAAGAGCCAGGCATATTCAACTTAGTTCTTACTTTCGGAACTACTCTTTAAGATATAAACATATGCAAGTTGATTGAGTTTCCTTGCATAAATTTGCTGGGGCAGTGAGAGGTCATGCAGGACTATCTAAAGTTTCAGTAGGTAAAGTACCTGACAGACTTCAGCATACCAAAGGGAGACAAGAGGGGAAGTTATACTGCAAAACTCCAGATGTTTTTCCAAAGGTTTTCATAACTGATTTGTTGTGGCTCGCTGTTATTTTTAAGTTCTGATAGCACCCTTGGGCTCAAACTGAATCAAAATAACGGGCAAAGCCAGGCATGCACTGGTTAACAGGATAACATGGGGGGCGGGGTAGAGTCTCTCGTAACTTTTGTCAGCAAGTGACCTAAATTAGTCTGGTTCGACTCTGCCTATAGTCAGCATAAATGTGTTGAAGGTGATTCATCCCATCCTAGGATAAGTATTGACTTTGGATGAGCTACCCACTTTTATTGAGTATAGAGGGAAACAGCATTGACTAGATGTAAAGAGTTAAAGACTGGAGATGAGTAAAACACAGTCCATCCATAATTGTAACTTGGGGGACTTTTATGTCTCTATTAGATATACCTTTTAGAATAGTAGTACAGTGGGAATCCATTGACCTCACAGACATGAAGACAAAATTTTTCCTGCAGACGACAAAATTGTTTGCTTACGATAGCTTTTTCTTTACATAATCACTAATATGCAAGTTAGGCTTTAATTAACTGTTCCATAATGCAGGCTGACTATTCTAACTGATATTGCCACAAGTCTGATTCCCTTTGTCCAAAAAGAAAAGAATGCTCTCTTTGGATACATGCAGGGAAGTATTAAGACTTCAATGATCAGCAGAACACATGAATGTTTCACAAAGAGCTTTAAATCAGATGGCACATAAAGTGAATTTCCTATTTCTAAGCAAGGTATCTTTAAGCTGTGAAGAATTTGTAATGGAATGACTGATACTGACAGGAGTGTTTTATCCCCATCCTTTGATTTCAGAGCGTTACAAGTCAGAATTGATGAGGACCTCTCCGAAATAAAGAGAAGAGCTTAGTTCAGAGCTGTTCTCTGTGCAGGCCAGAGATAGAAGTGAACTGTGTTAGGGAGCTGCAAATGATTGCTTCCTAATTTAAGAAAGATGGTAAAAATGGGTTTTAACTTTAATCCACATGGAAAAGTGAATAGAACTAAGATAATTACAAAAACTACTGAAAACTGCCCTTGAAGAAAGGAACAAAAAAAGAGGTGAAAGTAGACACAACTGTCTATGGTGTGCTTGTGAGAAAAGACAAACTCCAATATGCACAGTAGATGAGCAACATTAACATGCACAAATCTGCCTTCAGAGAGGTGTAAAGATGACCAAGACAAACTCTTCTCAGGAACACAAAATTAACTTACAATGTGCAATGAACACATGTGAAAACACAAAAAAAATCTGGTTATATACCAGGATTATATTTTATTCACCAAGAACCTGGTCATATAGTAGAACAAGGTCTCAGAGAGGTTTTACAGTCTCTGTCTTCATCAATTGGACAAGGCTCTGAGCAACCTTTGCTAATTGTTCCTTTTTTGTGTAGTGGTTGGACTAGATGACCTCTGGAGGTCCTTTCAAACCTAAATTATTGGGTGAATCTACAAAAAAATGCATGAGCACTTACTAAAGGTTTGTGAGATCTGTCTTTTCTGGATTTAACAAAGCACAATTATTGAAAAAATGTCAGTTCCCTGAAAGAAAGACAGAAGGGCTCTGATCTAATCTACTTCATGCTTGTTGGGGTTTTTTAAAGATTCCCAGTTGCTAGAATATTCCTTGTTCTAAAATTCAAAACAAATTTTTGTTTCAGAACAGTCCAAAATAAAAATGTTTGAAAATAATCTCAAATTAAAAGTTTGGATTAGAACCCTGAGGAGTTTACATTTGGTCTGAATCATGGAAAAAGATGTGAGTTAACTTTTACTAAAAAGAAAAGATTTTAAAAAATTTTTTGAGAAAAAAAAAGCTTAACTTATTCTATATGAACACAAGACACAATATCAGCAAATTATTTAGATGTGTTTGTATTTTAGAAGAATGGGGGGTTTTTACAACATATCACTGAGCCAGAGAAGATGGGTTTGTAGCAAGAGCAGAGCAGAAGGAGGTGGAGAAAGGAAACAACAGGTTGAGAGGCTTGGAGATAGTCTTTCCTCCTTACTTACCCATCAGGGAACCACCCTGGTGGGATCAAATATTTCTTTAGGCTCTTTTTAACCAAATTGTACCACTAAGTCTGCAATTGCACATCGGAGGACAGAAGAGCCAAGAGGCCTCTGCTTGGCATAAGGAGGAAGAAGAAGACCCTACTGAAGTGCATCTGAAAGCAGCTCTGGAAGCACCACAGCCAGCAGGACCAGGAATGCTGGGTCCCAGAAAATGCTGTCAACTGCAGAGGTACCAGAAGGAGATCAGTAGCACTAGAACCTCAAGCAGGTTCAGGGATGTTCAGGGAAAAGAGTCTGAATGTCTGAAAGAAATTGCCTGGCCCTTGCTGGAGTCAGCACTAGGGATCTAAGGCATCCCACCTGTTTGGTGATCAGACAAGTTAATCAAGGAACTGGGTCCAATATTAGGGAACAAGAGTCCAGAAGCCAGGTTTAAAAATGAGGGAATAAGGAGAATATATAGGAGATATAGAAAGATGACACAGACAAAACAGCAAGGTAGGCATGACATTTTTGAGGAGAAGGTAGAAACGAACTCATAGGAAGCATGGCGAAAAGAAACAGCCACCCAGGAAACAGGGAAACACATGCAAAGCAGAAATTGACAAAAAAATGCACCAATGGGATTAGAAAGAGGTTGCATGAAGCAAATTGAGACTGTAACACTCTTCATACTCCCTGCCAGCTGGACATCTGTCTGTTTTCCTGAGGGATAAAAGACAGGATGGCGGTGACGGGTGATAATTTTGTATGTACACACAGGGTTTTCATCTTGAGAAGAAAAAAGGTCTCTGTCCTTATGTTTTAGGTTTTCTGTTTAATTACACTTAATGGCATCCTCCGTGCATTACACACCAGAGCAGCTGTCACCAAAACAGGATCTTTCTACTCTGAGAGTCTAATGACCTATCATTTTTGCTTGACAGTGGGAGCATTGAGCTGCGGTGAACTACTTATGATTGTACCTGGTGACTCCTTTCTGCCTTCTGACCTCCCAGTGAAAATGGAAAAGTTGCTCACAGTTTTTTAAGAGAGAGATTTTTCCAAACTGCTCTGCAACATCCTTGATACAATACTGCTTTTTCAGCAACCTGACTTCCAAGATTACAGTGAAGAATTGATTACTAGTCTTTTCTATTATGAAATCCTGCTTCTTCTGCCTTCATCATGAGCGAGAGAAAGGGTGAATAAACTCACTTAGCTTTTCTGAAGTGTAATAAGAGAGACTAAGAAATTTATTTTATCAGAATTAAGGTCTAAGTCAATCTTGAAAGAAGTCCTGCTCACCTGGTGTCATGTCAGCCCTGGAAGTGTTCAAGGCCAGGCTGGATGGGGCCCTCAGAAAATGAATCTAGTGAGTGGCATCTGTGTCCATCATAAGAGAGATCAAACAAGATGAACTTCAAGGTCTCTTCCAACCCAAACCATTCCGTGATTTCTATGATTTCTGTGGCAAAGACAACTGAAGGACTGTTACATGTACAAATGCCAAGCAGCAAAGTCAACATCAGGTAAGAGTTTTGCTACCCCTAACAGGAATAGTGTGAGTTCTACTTTGAAAATTCTCTTGAAAATTTCAGACAAGTTAAACCAATTGCAAATCAGAGTCTGTACCATATTGGTGCACTCTATTTTTCTTTTCAATACTTTGTTACATTTGTAGAACAGCACATGAACTGTCAACTGAGATGAGAAATATTCAATTAGGAAATAAGATGCAAAACTTGTTTCATCAAAAAGATCCAACAGCCTGCAAATCCTTACTAAGGAGTGTGTAAATCGCAAATGTTTGTCTTTAGCTCAAGATAAAATGTCTTTTTAAAATCTTTGAGCTAATTGAATTGCAGGCTTTAGAAAATGAAAACAAATATTATCATTCTGGAATTCGTGTGCTTCAGATAGCACATTAGAGGACTGTATGAGTTTCTTTTGGCCTTATTATCCTGGTGTTGTTCAGATTTTCAGCTGCAGCTTGGGTGTGAGCTCATGAACAAAATGAGACTCATCCATTTTGGATGCTATTTTCATGCTGCAAGCAAGATCTCCAATAAGCTGACTCCTCTACATTATGTCCCACATGTCAAAACACATCTAGTGTGTCTGCAGACCCACAGATATCCTTCAATACATTAGTGCTAGACCCTCTAGAAGGTAAGGAAAGGAGGAGCAAGTGGCCACTCTCTCATCTGAAAAATTGCTATAGTCTTTGCAGCTAAAAGGAAGTTGGTAGGATTTTGTTTCAATGATCACTAGCTGTTAGCAAAACTTGATAAACTTTTCAGTTGATAGACTTGATAAACTGCCACATAATTAAAGCCCAAGTGTGCTACATCATAACTTCGGTGACTCTCTGGAGCTGTGTGTAACCAAAGGCAGATTTGTCCCTGAATTCTTCTCCTTTCTTTGCCCATGAAATCATAAGATGAAAATACAGTGACTTATGCAGTGTTCCTGGAGAGTCACAGTTGTGATATCTGCCTAATGCAGTGTCACTGATGTCATCTTCCCTGCACAAGTAGCATTTTGTAAGTGTGATGCTCCAAAGAAATAAAGAACTACAAACATGCAAAGTATTAATAAGATATTTTTGCATTCTTCTTGTGAAACTCCATTTTTCCAGTCTTTAATCACCATATATTCATGTTTTTGCTGTAATTTAGGGAAGAAATTAGGCACAGATTTAACTACAAAGACTGTGGGGCTTTTGTCATTGTACCTTGCATTTGAAGTTGAGCATTTGTTTGAAAGCTTCTTCATTTTGGTCAGTATATTTACCCTTAGTGTTCACTTATGGCTTGTTGATAAAATGCAGTAATTAAAAATGTTATGAGATTGGTGGAGCCAGCAAAGAACCTGAAGAGAAGTCCATTTTGATTCCAGGGATTAATTACTCCTTTTAGGATATTTGATTTCTGTGAAATTCAATATGACTTTTTATGCTGGCAGCTGAGAAATAACATTAAACTTCCAGAAACTGACTGCATAGAAGAGATCTAACTATCATTATAATTTCAATAGTTCTTGTGTCCTTTTGGGTTTTTGTGAAATGTTTAGCTGCTTATGACACAGAATTGATTAACATTAGACCAGGGATACCCTTGGAATGGAATATTATGGGATTCATATCACAATATTGAACTCAAATCTCCCTGGGAGGTCTTTTCCTCTGGTCTGAAGGCCTCCCTAGGCATGCTGTTTTTAGACTGAGTGATGAATGAGCTGCTAATTTAAGAACTCAGCATGGAACTCAGTTCTTATTGAAGAACTCAGCATGGAAAGCCCTACAGAGGGTGAAAGCAAGGACAGGTGGCCTGGCAGGAATACAGAGAGATTGTCCAAGTAACCAAGGATAAAGTTAGGAGACCTAAAGCCTGGATAAAGTTCAATCTGACCAGGAACGTCAAAGACAACATGAAAAGCTTCTATATATATATAGGTATCTTGGTGATAAAATGAAGACTACAGAAAATGGAGTCTGTCACTGGAGGGAAACAGGAGATGTGGTCACCTGGGACATGGAGAAGGCTGAGGTACTCAACAGTAATGGAACCAGAGCTGTTTAACATCTTTATTGGCAACAAGGATGGGGATCAAGGGCACCCTAATCAAGTTTGCTGACAACACCAAGCTGTGTGGTGCACTTGACATGCTGTAGGGAAGGAATGCCTTCCATAGGGGCCTGGACACACTTGAGATATGGGCCAGGGCAATTAATATATAGACCAAAAATTAATATTCCATGTTCATCCACCTGGATGTTTTAATTTGGCCTTTTTATTCTTTCTTTCTGCCTTCTACTTTCCACCACATAAAACTGGAGCATGAGAAATGCTTTTATTGGAAGGGAAAACTGGCAAAATTTCCCATGCTTAGTTTGGGGAAAAGTCCAATGCATGTTTTCTCTCTCAGGAATTTTCATGGATAGTCACAAAATGGTTGTACAAACCCTCCAAGGCAGTAAAGTTTATATAGCAGCGGTCAGTTAGGCTTGTTTGAAAAGGACTGGCAATTCCACTTTAAATTTGACATTGCGTTATATATGTGGATTAATTCTCCAAATGGTAAGTTTTCAAGAGCATGTTTGTTCATTCTTCCTTCCACTGGCTCTTACGAAGATTATTCCCACTTGCACCTGCACGTCAGCTGTGGAAACCATCACAAAGATCCCTGGAAAAGTGGAGGTGTCAAGGTCTGCCAGAGCTAGACGAAAGAACATTCATACTTAATGTCACGCTTTCTTTTTTCTTCACTAAAACAGGTTTTGTCATTTGCTTCTGACACAGTGAGATAACAGAAAGTAATGTTGCTTTCCATGTTGTTTCCTAGCAAGTTGAAGATGTATTTATTCTTTTTCTACTGTTCTACCAGTCTTTTAGCCTTTCATTTTGCAGAATCTAATTTTGGAAAACAAAACTTGGCAGCACCCTACTCATGACATGTAAATGTCAACATATCCAGAAGTAATTATATTCCAAATCAACAATGCTTAAGTAAAAAAAGCTCTAACATCCCTTTAAGTAGATGTCTTAGCAGTGTGTTTGGCAGTGAATCATTGAACCCAGTTTGTTTCTATGTTTTAGGCAGTGAACTGTGAACTCAGTCTCTGGATACCTGACAAACCTTCTGTCTCTGATTCAGAGACATTTTACATGCAAGTCTTTAGCCCCAGAAGTCCACAATTCAATGCTCAGGAGATAAAATTCAATGCTCAAGAAGCACTGAGCATTCAGTTCTAAATTTGAGCTGCTCAGGGTCTCTATGGCTTGTAAGAGATTCATAAGCCAGGATGAATTTTGTAATCCTTTTCTCAGTCAGAGCTCTGTATCTGATCCCTGGCTAATCTAAATCATTTACGGCTATGGATATGGATCAAGAAAAACTAGGAGGTTTGTTGGTCAAGATGCAGTCACCACCAATGCAGATGCCAACAGCAGTCAAAACTGAATTTTGTACATTCAAAACTTATTAAAAATCTGCTATTATTTTAAACATGGCATGGTCACCTTTTTTCAAATCAGTTCTTAAATAGTCACCAAACCACTTCTCATCAGGGATTAGTAGACAGTTAAAGTAAGCTTCAGATCTCAAGCTTCATCCATTTTTATACTTATAGAGTAAAATAATACTGCAATAATTTTTGTGTAGAGAAAAATCTCATTTTGGGGATATAAGTCACAAATTATTTCACAGTTTTTATTCAAACTTTAAAAAGAAAATTCAGCTTCAGGCACGACTTAATCAGAGGGACATTTTACTTGAAAGAGTAGCGAATTTATTGAAAGATATCTGTTAGAATGTAACAGAGGCAGCACTGGTGCTGACTGATACGCTTTGTAAAACAGTTTCATTAAGTCAAGGTCTCAAGCATAGAATTTCATAAGGATGTTGAATTTGTTGTAAATTCAATAGTCATCTTTTGTGTAATACATTCAACTTTTCCCAAGGAAAGAGTCACAAAATAGAATTAGTAGAAAGTTTCTTTAAATCTTACCAGGGAAAGAAACTGCTCTAATCTTGATGCTTGAAAAATATTTTGTGGTAGGAATAATGCCCTGAAGACAGTGCTCAGAGCATAAAGGAAAGAAGAGTTAAATTGAATGTGAAAAACTCCCTATTGAAAGAAGTATACAGTCATTCTGCACCTTGCTTAAGTGCCATTTATACCAAATATCAAACTTTCCAATCTCATTAGACTAAAGGAGGAATCATTGTCAAATAATGGTATCCAGGGAAACAAGCCAGCTTAGACATGATATTAATCCCCTGATGTCTCTGGAGGTAATATCCATGTTCCCTGCACAGTGGTCAGAGACTTCAAACCAGCTGAGTCCTCTGAAAGAAAATCTTGCATAACTCCACACCAGCCCACAATGATTTAATTCCAAAGAAAATAGAAGATTGAGTGTGATAAAACAACCAGTCTGGGAGAATCTGTTGTTTAATAATACATGAAGATGAACCTCTTAAGGACAGTTTAATTTCCCCTAATTCTAGCTGTCTAAAATTCAGGTGCAAGCCTAATGAAGAATTTCTCTGTTGCCAGAGGAAAAATGTCAGTGCCTCAGTCAGCAGTTTAACCCATCACAAGTTTGTTGTCATCAAAACTCTTACAGAGGGGAATTCACTGCCAACACAGTGGGATTTGGATTATGTGTTCAAGCAGGATGGTACAAAGGAATAAGATTTTTCAAAACTACTCTGGCGAAAGATTCAGAGAATGAATAACATATTTTCTAAACAAACACCCTGTCTTTAAAAATTTCCGTGGAAAAATTAAAAAATATTGTAATTAACAAATAGGAATTTGAGAAGCAAACACAAACACAAGTTTTTGAAAATTTGTTTTCTATTCAATTCAAATCCTGGATAAATGCAACCAGAATGTCTCTCCAGTGAAGCCAGAAATGTAGAATTGTAATCCAACCATTCTTAGTCATGTAACACAATCTAAAAGCTATCCAGTCCCAAAAGATCTGGGAAACCAACTTGTTTCCCTTTGCCTTTACAGATACAAGAAATCACAAGAAACTTCAGCTCAATGAAGAAAAGTGCAGCTATATTTGCTGCATTGCAGTACTGTCAGATGTGTAAGGGCTGGCATGGATAATTTTGAGGAACATCTGTAATAGACACACCAGGGAAGCAGAATCACTCATCCTGGCACTAAGTCACACATGTTTCAATACCTTGTTTCCCAATTACAAGATGAGGATAGATATATCACTACAGATTGGCAATGCCTCATAGGGGTATTTCTTACAGGGTGAGCTGTAATTAAGCAACTTCTGTGAAATATATTGTCATAATATCAAGGATGGTGATATGGGAAAGCAAAACACCTCTACAAAACACCAGGGAGCCAAAAAATTGAATGGCTTCAACACTTATTAAAAAAAAAGTCTTAAAACCACAAAATTTCTGTTGTCCAAAGATAATTCATATTCACAGCATATCTCCAGTCATTTTCACTTTATCCCATGTAAAACAAAAGATTTTGAATGTAAGAGAATTGTATTATACACATATCGCTCTAAAGCAATCGGAAACCAGACATCAGGGTTCATCTAATTTGTTAAGAAAACTATTTGTTACCTATTGGTGTGAAAATCATGTTTACTGCTTATATTGCCTGAGGCAAAACACAAAGATTCAAAGTTAATTTTTTTTCATAAATAAAACATTGCAAAACTCTTCATTGTACTGTACTTTGAGCACAGGCTCCAGTGTTGGTGCATGAATGCCATCTACTGGGTAGGACTTAATTGTAGAAACTCGTAGGATCTTATTCTTTGCCACACATCCCTGCAATCCAACTAAGTGACTGTGTATATGTTTCAGAATTCTGAATACATTCTGTCTAATGTACTTTTTTTTTCCCACTTTCTGAGATGAAGAATACAGAGCTATTTTTCTCTGTCTTCTAAAAGTATCATCGCTATTAAATATGTGGTACTTAAGGAAACACAAGCTCTCCCTTTTAGCAATGAACTGATGCTAGCAAAGAAACCTGAATAATAATTGTACCCACAAAAAGAAACAAACACATGAATGCTTGCAAAGATTAATACATAAGGCCATTATATTATAGAGCAGCTCAGTAAATTGCATTTATAAATGTAGTTGGTGTGATTTATAAGGCATGAAACTGAGCACTGATTTGAATTCCCTGTTAAGATAAACACTGTGTTTGCATAGCCTGTGAGTCAGCAAAGCTCCTGAACGTCTGGGCAATTTTAAGGAACCAATAATTCCATTGATTTGAACCACGTTTTGTCATCTGCTAAAGGCAAAATGTAGGTGAGAAACTCCATGCTCTGAATAATTGGAACTCTACATAAAAAGGCAGAACAGTTACCTTTAATTGCCAAACTACTCAGCAATAGTAACTTGCACAGGTTATTCTAGGAGATTATCCCCAGAATTAGTCAGTTATGGCTTTTAAACGGGAAAATGTATCTCTCACAACAGCACAAAGAGAAAGATGTTTACAGCCAGCATAGAGCAGGGGTGTTTGCCACAGCCTAATTCTTTGGTTTGGTCCAATCTACTCCATCACACAGTGAACAAAACCCACAGAGCACAGTGTGTCTATGTCCTATGAGTATGAACACTTAGGCATCAAGTAGAATAAAGATCCGTGTGTGCGAAGCACTAAGAACCTTTGCTAAGGTGTCTTCAGCCCTTCAGTGAGAGAATGAGACCTTAAAACCATCCCCATGGCACTTAATCACTGACTCCAATCAAGGTCTGAAGGTCAAATAGTCTTTTCCTTTGGAGCTGAAAGGAAATAGTGAGTTGAATTTCTGGTTGAGTGAAACCAAGTAACTCTCTAATGGGAGACTGACAGCCTTGTCAATACTGAGCAAAGCTGAAAGAAAGAAAGAAGAAAGATAAGACACTGGACCTCAAAAAGAAGAGAAACCCTGAGATCACACAGCACCGAGAAAAATTTGAGATGGCCAAAAACACTCAGGCTGGCTTTATATAGAGCAAATCTTTGTCTGACAAGCCCACCTGTACTTTTTCAAAGATACAACAGAAGGCAGACAAGGATAACACGCTGCAGGTAGTCTAACTGTTTAGAGAGTCATTTGATGAAGAACTACACACTAGGATGATAAGCACAGAAAATCCCATGCAACATCCTTGGATGTTTAGAGGATCGTAGGTCTATTTTATCACAGGGTTAGGGTCCAAGAAGGAATGAAACAGCAAGTGAAACAACCTTCTTGCAGATAAATCACCATAAACAAATGCAACGAGAGCAAACATAAATCGCTTAGAGGAAATGTAATCTATGTAATATAGAAGTCCACAAGAGTGGCTGGGAATCAGCTAATATTTAAATGACTGCATGTGCATACCCATTCTAGAAGACATAGAAATATATTCCAAGTTTCAAATACATTCCAAGTTTCATCATGTGAATCTATGCAGTCCTAAAAGATCTGTACTTTTAAGAGAGGATATGTGTTCTGATCTGAGTGTGAAATTGTTATAAGACCTGATAATGCAACAAATTAAATTAACTTCTGCATGTTTAGGTATCAGTACCATCAATACGAAAAGAAAAACTACCTGAATGATTGAATGATTGAAATAAGTGTACCCCAAGGTGCTGAATGAATATATTACAGCATAAAGAAATCAAAAAATAGGTATTTACTTACAAAATTGAGCAGTACAGAGTATTTACAGAACTACCAAAAACATTAAAGGCTCACATGAAATACAATTAAATAGCAACTTCTGAAATAATGTTAAAGTCAAACTCTAGAACTAATATTAAATAAGAGGAAAGATTACCAATTCTTGTCTACAGTGAAGGACACAGAACACCTTCCTCAGTAGAAGCACCACTGGCAGTAAATAATTTTGGAATTTGGAAAAAATATGGTGTTGAACGCTTCATGTTGTTCCTTAAGCCTTAGCAGGAATTACTTAACCCTGCCATAATAGCAAAGGCACATTTCTCATTTTACAAGATAAAAGCACTCAAAATAGCACTTAGTTTTCCATTTTGAGTCCAATAAGAAAATGTGTGAGAGAGAGAAAATAACTTTTCTGATTCTCTCATCTGTGGGTCATCAGTAAATGGTAAGTCATAGGAAAAGCAGGTTCTTCCATATTTTTTACAGATTTTTTTACTAGTGATAATTCAACCAAGTCTGGCAAAATGGATTTTCCTCAAAATGGGCTGCTGGGTCAATTTAATATGTGGCAACTTTACTGATGATTTCTTTAGTTCCATTTACTGGTTTCAAAATATAATAAAATTAAACTTTGGGACTTTTAAACTCACCAAAAAAAAATCATTTCTCAACAATCCAGGACAAGAAATCTCATAAGCCAGTCTACTCCATGATCATAAAAATCCACAAACTCTTTGTTTCAGTATAAACATTTGCACCATCCAACACATAACCTGTTGCCAACATGAGGTATCCTCTTTCAAATCACTATCAAAACATCTAAAAATTTCAAAAACTGATGCATTCAGCTTCTGTCTTAGATGCCTTTTTCAGAGGCTCTTGGGAAATTCATCAATGTGAAAGACCAGCTTGCAGTTTTTTCTCTTTGTCTCTTTTGAGACTTAAACATCTGCTCCTCTTTCTAAAGGCTACTGGCAAAGTCAAGCAGGTAGATTTGTATTCTTTTGCACTAATGCTGCGATCAGCTGGCTAGGGGGATCTTGCTCCACTTTTGTGTTTAGTATTTTCTAGTTAGAAGGAGGTGTCTTCCATTTCTTATCCTCTGAGAAGAGCATCACATAAAAAAAGTGGGGTGGGTTGGCATGGCTTAAATTTTGTTTTACTTAATATTGTTTTACTTCTTTACCTTAAAAAATAGGGCATGTAAAATGGCAGATAAGAGTAGCTGATTTAAAGGCACTCATAAACATTCTGTAGCGTAGGCACTACAAAGCTTTCGCCTTCACCAAATATTTCATTAAACATTTTAACAGGTCTGTTTTGCCTGTACTGCATAAATAAAGTGGTATTTTATGTGCTGCTATCAGTAATGGGGCATATATATGCTGCAACTAGATAGAGTTCCCTTGGGGAAATACCAGGTAGCTTCATAGTAATCACATTTTCCTTAGAGTACTTGGTAATTACTAATTATTCTTAATGGGATCAAAAGTAATTGCTATATAACCTTCAACCATGGTTTAGACATTGAGAAATAATGTATGTCATCATAATTTACTCTTTAATTGTAACTATCTTGCTATTGCATGCATTTTACCATATAGCTGGTTGCTCTGTAGTTACCAAGCAAATAAAAAGTCATCTGGTCATATTTATATCTATATTTAAAGATATGGTTATATTTATCCTTCTATATAAGCAGCTGCAGGAGAAGCAAAGCTTACTGTCAGATTTCCAGTAGCTAACATTTGTGTTTGTGATTCTGCTGTTTGTAACCCCTTGAACAGCTGAGACCCACAACCTTCAAGAAGCAATTCATGAGAGTGCTGAGGTACTGGAATAGCTAGCCCAGAGAAATCCGTGGATGCCCTAACCCTGGGAGTATTTAAGGCCAGGTTGGATGGAGCTCTGAGCTGTCTGGTCTAGTGAAAGCTGTCCCAGCTCATAGCTGGGGAGGGCTTCATACTAGCTGGTCCTTAAGGTCCCTTCCAACCCAAACCAATCTATGATTGTACAAGAGCATATTATAGATCTACCCAGGTCCCTTGATACAATGGGAAAGTCCTGTTATCTCCATTGGGAACTGTACAAGAATTTAGGTTTTTTGTTGTTGTTTGTTTGGCAAAAGGATGCATGCTATTGTAGTGTCTCACTTGATTTCTTATGGCAGAGATATCATAGAATCTTAGTATAATAGAATATGCTGAGTTGGAAGGAACCCACAAGGATCACTGAAGTTCAACTCCTAGTCCTGCTCAGGACAGCATCAAGAGTCACCCTTTGTGCCTGAGAGCATTGTTCAAACACTTCTTGAACTCTGTCAGGCTTGGAGATGTGACCACTTCCTTGCAAAACCTGTCTTCTGCATGCTGCTTATCCTACTTAAAGCGTTCTGAAAGTTGTGAAAACCACCTCCCTTAACTGTTGTACCATCCTTTCTTTTTGGCTTTGATGCTTTATCTGGACCTTTAATCCCCTACTTCTCAGTTCCAAACTTCTCCATTCCTCAGATTTCCTTAAGCAACTTTTTTTTTTATTCCAGTCCTTCCATAATTCCTATTTAACACAACCACCAAATCCCTTGCATAACAGGAGGTCAGCTCTCCTGCCTCTTCTGTCCTAAGGTCTTGGTCACACATCTTCCTCTGATCTTCTTTTCCCTTACATCACAAGTAACTAGCAGAAAAGGATCTATCCATCAAAACTTGAAAAGCCATCCCGGTGCTTACATTCAGAGCAAACCAGTAGTTCACATAGTGGTACTAGAAAAATATGAAACTGTGCTCTGAATTTGCACAATTTGTTTATAATTTATTTTTCTTTACTCAGTGAAGGTGGGGGGCAATTTTATAAACCATCTGCCTGTCCTGGTCTATATTTTAAAATGGAAGGTCTCTGGAAAATGGGCTGTTATTTATGATATGCCTGTACAAATCAATAAACTTTGATAGCAGAAAAATATCTAATCCAATTGTAGATTTTTCATAGCCCTGTGTTGATTCAATCATTCTTCTTATTATCAGGCAATATCATTGTCATGCACATGAATACAACACTAGGTGCTCAACACAGATCACATAATAAAACCATTTGAGATGTTTTCTTCTTGTTTTTCTCTTTCATTTCCTCTTCTGAACTCAGTTATGTATTTATTTTCTACAATCTGCTAAATTTCAAGGAGCTGCTTTGATCTATGCATATCTACATATATTTTCCCACTGCTACTGTTTTATTATTAGCTTTGTACGCTTTCATGTGTCTTTATCTATCAACCCTATTACCAAAGATGCTACTGTATAAACTCTCTAGACAAAATAAATATCAGTCATTAGCTACATAGGGAGTGTTCAGGATGGGAGAACCCTGGGAACGACAAAATTCTGTTTCATCTTCTTCTAAATATATGTTTAAAATAGGTCAGCTGAAATCATCTAGAGGTTATTATCTTTCCCAGGGAACTTCAGAGGGAATCAAGAAATTAATTTAGGCTGGATAGTTAACTTTCAGATGGTTATACTGGAGAGAGAGGAGAAAGCCATTTATTTTACCTGAGAGAAGGCAGGTATCCCTCAAAAGCCATAATGATAAACATTACCCTAATGTTTAGCTCAAGAAGTGTATCTGTCTCAGAATCTTTAAAGTGGAAGGAAAATGTTGTTTTGGAAAACAATAATTGCACATTGCAGTTTTATGCAGTTTGAATGGGCTGAAGCAGTGAGCTTTAGGGCTGCCCAGGGGTTGGAGGAATTGTGGTTCACAGTGTGAATCCCAGAGCACATCTGGTCTCATGATGTCCTGTACCAGTCCAGGGCCACTGCTCTTTCCACTTGAAAGAGCAGGCTTCATCAGAAATAAGCAAAATTACTTATTTTCTGCATAAACCACCTAACAGCAGGACTGGGTAAACAATCTTTGCATGCAAATCAATTGCAGTCAGATTTCCTGCACTAAGGAAATCCCAGCACATCCAAAGCCTTCACTTCTGTAATCTCCTGGAGTGTTTTGAATCAGTTTATGGCAGCTTCACACAATTTTCATGACATTAACTGCTGTAATGTGAACCAAAACTGTTACAGGAATGACCACACCAAATCACCTGAGGGGAAGAATATAATATTCAGAGGAGTGTTGCAGACATAAAGAGCTCTGACCTACAGCTGCCCAGCTGTTTCTTTGAGAAAATTATCCCCGTCCATAATGTTATGAGCCCTGGTACCTTGCCCTTTTGGCTGTTGAGGCACGCTGAATGGATATTAAAGAAATGTCTTTCTTTGAGACCTGCAGAATGAATGAGGGAAAACTTTCCTATTCTCCTTTCAAAGAGAAAAAAACCTGTATGTTTCAAGAATCTTCAGTAAAATAATAAAAACAGTTTAAGATATGACAAATGCAGCTTTTATATTATTACCTCAAACCCTCAAAATATCTAAACGAGAGGAACAGCTTACTAGGATTTTGTTTTATAAACCTTTGCTTTCTGATTCTTTACCTTAAGCAAGGTTTCAAATCAGTGGTTTTCCGACTGAAGGAAAATATTTAAAGGGGGCTTGTAAGAAAAACGAGGACAGATTTTTTAATAGGGAATGCTGGGATAGGAAAAGGGTAATGGTTTTACACTGAAAGAGGGTACATTCAGATAAGATAAAAAGAAGAAATATCCTACAGCAAGGGTGGTGAAGCACAGGATCAAGTTGCACAAAGACATGGTGAATGCCCCATCCCTGAAAACATTTGAGGACACATTGGTCAGGGCTCTGAGCAGCCTGTTCCAGCTGAAGATTCCCTTTTTTGTCACACTGCATGTGACACTAACATTAGCAGAAAGCTCTGAATGCTGGAATGGCCGAAAGCAGGGTTCTCATGCAGCTGGCTGACACTTGTTTGTTACAGTGTGTAGTAA
>VWYP01019634.1:6451-29779 GCA_013400435.1 Pycnonotus jocosus
TTTTTTTTCCTACCACTACTACTGAAAATAATCCTCCACTCTCCAAAAGCATACCAGCTTACCTGGCAAATCAGCACCTGCCATCTGCAACACTGTAGTATACTTCAAAATGTGATTTTTACTTAGACAAATATGCTCACTACATAATACAATAATGACCTAAGAATTTAACCACCTAAAGTGACACAGAAGATGGAGAACACACAGCAAAAAGGAAAGGTTGTAATGTTTATAGATTCCAAATTGTAGTCTTTGTCGTTGTTGTGTTTCATTTTGAATGATGAATTTGCTTCTGTGAGTGCTGTACTTTACTTGACATGAGAACCCTTTATTATTGTCTTGAACAAAACCAAAACAACCTCAAAAAATACCCACTGTGCCCATATTGCTGACAGAGAGTGTCTGCCATACACAACGTGTGCAGTAGTTGCAATACTGTTGTATTTTCCCTCTTCTTTAACCTGGACCTGTGGCACTAATGAGCATGGGGCTGGGGTTATAACAAGGATATGTTTAGGCTAATGATGCTTCCAGGCATCCTTGGAAATGGGATTTAGTCTCGAAACCTTTTTGTACTTGCATTTCCACTTCAGCTGTGATGTTTCTCAGCATTTGCAGACAAACTTAATTCTCATAAATCTCACATGAATAAAACATTTTTTGTTTTCTCTATACCGGTAATAACTTTTAAATGTTTTTCTCCACCTTCCTTTCTGATCAGTTGCAAATGAAACATTAGAAATTAGGAATTTGTATTTATTTTTTTAGGAGGAGCTTTTCAAAGCTTCATAATTTAATACAATGAAAGAAAAAACATACACTAGCATTCACAACAACGCAGCTTTCAAAGAGCATCCACCCATTACCATATAAATAGCACAGCCACCTATTCAGTATATCTTCCTCTGCTCATCATTCCAGTGTCAAGCATGTAAGTTCAAAAGTGCACCCCTTTTTTTTGCCAAAACCAGAAGACCCATTTTATGTCTGCTAAGCAATTATTTTATGAGGGAAGAATAATGGCATTTCAGTCCTTTTGAAATGATATATTGTCTGTCAGCCAAGTAGATCTGTTCTGAAAGGCATGGCAGACAGTCAGACACAGCTTGCGGGACTGCTCAATTTCATGTCTACTGTTGAAATAGGTGAATATTGTCAATACAACAAAAATTATTTTAGAGGTTTCAGAGTATTTTGAGTATTGACTCATGTGGCAACAAACACGTATACAAGACAGTACAAACTTTCATTGCCATGCCTGTTGTATTCAAACAAAATCTAGTTTATACATTTCTTCTGTTGCCCTATTGCTTTCTAAATCCAACGGCATTATTACATAATGGATACGTGAAACATGAGGCAGATCAAATCCTCTCTGTTGGACATCCACTGAACCAGCACAGAAAACTGATTTTTTCTCTTTAAATTTGTGCTTTCTAAAACTACAGAAGAAATAAGATTATTATTATTCTAGAGCCAGATTTTATGAAATTACAACTTTGAAAACACCACAAAAACATCAGCATTGAAAAGTTAATTTCTCAGCAGTAATGTGTAAGGCTGGAACCAAGCTACAAATCTATTTACAGGAAAGCTGTTTTATCCACAGACCAGCTCTTCATGCATTGCAAAGGGCCTCAGCAGCACTCACCCAGACAGTCTATTGGCACCAAAGAGCCAGGTTTGTCCATCTCCACCCTACTTACATGGCACTGTGCGGAGGTAGAGGTTGTCTCTTATGATCTGCTGGAGCTCATGGTCCACCGAACCCTTCTGGAACCGCAGATTGAGGTAGTGACGAAGGTCCTTATCAACAATGCCTCCTGTCAGGGAAAAGACAAATGAAAGTACAATTTAAAATTATATTGCTTTGATGGAAGCAATGAATCACCTGTGAAGTCTTTCCAGCTCATTTTCCTTCATGTTTCTGTCATGATGGAGAACAAAAGTACACAGAGATTTCTGGTTAAAGCATGTGCTTGGTACAGTATTTTTTACTACTGATAATTGTAAAGGTTAAAAACAGTTAATGACAAATAACTGGCTAAATCTGTACAGTTCAAAAAATACATATAGGAATACAGACAGAGCTGTCAATTTCCTTTCTGCACAAAACTTGAACATATTGTTTTTACACAACTACCTACATATGTATCTAATAATAAAGTTTTAGGTATTATGTTTACATGTTAGGTATAACATGTATTATTACATGTTGTTAAGTATATGACCTTGTACCAATTTCCCATTTCTTATTAAACCAAAAATCTTGGTTCAAAAATTCTCTACAGTGTTCAGTATTTTTAGTCCATGTGTAACCAGAATAAAATGTGGCTGTTCTTAGGGATCATATAAATGTTATATGTCATGTTTTATTTATTTATGATAGAACTCACAATTGAAAGAGACACCATCAAAAACAAGGGTTCATATTTTATTTCCACCACCAAAAATATCATTACAACATCTCAGCAAAGGAGTGCAAATGTGGAAAAAACTGAGTAAAAAACCTTGTATTTGCCACTTTTACTATAACTTTAGGACAAGACAATTTAAACTACTGTTTAGTCACTGACTGGTGTATCATGTTCCACTATGAAAGGCATATCTATAAATCTAATCCAACATGATTAATAATGAATATTAATTTCCCAGTATAGTTCCTCCCCATTTCTTTTAACCTTGAATAGAGATCACATTTATAATTATGGAGAAGTCTATAAATAACTCAATTTCTTCTCTCTCTGAAATTCTGACATAGGAAAAATACAGAAAATCATTACTACATTGAGTTCTGACATATATTCCCAAGATGAAAAATTGCAAGTAGATAGATACTTAACTTGTTGCTTCACACATGCAACCTTAAAACATTTTTTCAAATGGCATTTGCTATTGAACCCTCTGCCAAAAGTCTTACTGACTTAGACTATATAATGATTTTCCTGTAAATAGGAACACATAACATCCCTACCTAATTATATGAAAGTCACTGCAGAGCACAAAGGGTTATAAATAAAAATATTTCTTCTTACAGCTATTCCTATTTATCTGCCTATTATAAGTCTGTAATGGTATTACTGCTGCTCTTTGTCAGTAACTTCAAAACCTCTTGTTCCAGGTTTACAAAAAGCTTATAAATACATTCTCTCTTCTTTAGCTAAAGGCAAAAAACATGCAGCAAATTTTAATAATCAAAAGAGGGAAGAAAAAAGCACCCCAGCTCATAAGACACAAAATACCTGTATGCTTGGTTCCCTGAGGCTGAGAATTTCCATATGGATCTCTGTTCTTCCAGGATCCCCAAGCTCTAATTGATCTACTACTTTGTACCACTGACCCTGTTTCTTGCAATAGATTCAGTTTGCAGATGAGACCATCCTTACTTCCAATTTCTTGTGAGATTTCAAGGAGGCTGTAGAGAAATTCTCTGAGTCTGCTGTCCTTCGTGATCAGCTGCAGACAGTAAAGGTCCTGCAGCTCCTGCTCTACTCACTCTAATATACAGAACATGCCCAGTGATGCTGATGCTTTTTGGCAGCCTGAGAAAATGCCAGTTCGAGAACAACAGCTGTAGCCTGCCCACTGACACAAACCCAAATCAGTCAACTTATAACATAAGTAAGTTTAGGAACCTCCATGGATTTCTGACCCTCAAAGTGCATTTTTTATTTAGAGCCTCTTGTGTCAAACATGGATACTTAGTTCATTTAGTTCAAGATGTGTAATGAATGCACTAAAACCTCCTAAGCACTTTATAAGAAGAGTGACCTGATATTTTTGGCAAATTGCAAATACCAAACTAGATACAGAAGTGTGTATTTACAGGAAGAGATGCCTACAGCCTTGCATTTGTTACATGCAATTTAAAAGCAAGTTTCTAACAGAAATAAATAGAAATCAAATCATGGTGCAGAGGAAACAAAACTTAACAGCTTCCAAGCACAATGGAATCAATATAATTTTTTCCTAACAGCTGAGTATGTACTGTAGAGTTTTGTTGATTTTAAAGAGCAGTCAGATTAACTACAGTCAACACATGTACAATTACAAATTTTCTTCTTCAAAAGTCATTCTGTTGTCTGAACTAATTCATGTTCTTCAATTCTTTGGACATAAGCTACCTTTTCTCTTTTTTTAATCTGGTAAAACAATGACTTTTTCCTCCTGGAAATTGTAAAAGATAAAGTAGATTTAGAGCCCTGAAAAATAGATACTGTATATTTTTAGTTCATCCTTTCAATTGTCATTCTTCTGCTTTTCTCCCCTAAAAAGTTCTGTAGTTTTACCTGATGCTTTTTAAAAGCATATTGATTCCAGATGTGTTTTTGTGGTATTTATAGTACCTGAGCTTTGGAGCAGCCTCATACTTTTGAAGTACAATCAGAACAACACCTTGCATGTGCAGTTATGGGTCCATAAGACTTTTTGCAAGAAAACTATAGTGAATTGCAAACATGTAAACCAGTCTTGATTCAGCAGCAGTGAATTATAGTTTGTGTTACAGACTATATAAATCAAGAATAACATGAGTAATAATAATAGGACTATGTCTTCTGAAAGGCTGAAAATAAGACACAGAAAATGCTATCATTTGGTTTACTTTAGAGGGGAAGAAGAACAGTGACATTGACAGCAAGTTCATAGGAAAAGAAACAGGGGAAAAGCATTTTTGCAGTCAGTAACTACTATTTAATGGTCCTCTCCAGCCCAGTTAGACAAGTGACTGACGTGGTTTCTGTAGAATTCAACTTCCATTTATTTTTTAGAACACTGAAAATTACTGAGATGTTGAAAAATTCCTGACATGAACCCAACCCCTTCTTTTCCCTTATTCCCAGGTCACCCACAGTAGAGGAGTTTGTGTGGGTGCCCACAGACCAGTGGTGCCCATGGCGCCATTCCACAAATCCCCCGGCAGGCGCTGCCCTCTGGCTCCTGAGCTGGAGCTCAAGGGAAGGAGCTCCCCTGGCCACATCCTGCTCCCTGCATGTGACAGCAGCAGGAAGCACTGTTGTGTGTCTGAGCTATTATGCACTGCAAGCTTTAGGAACCCAACCCAGAAACCATAATTTAAAGGGTTCTTTGGCCACTGCCACAGGAGGAGGCTGACAGCTGCATGATGGAGCATCCACTGGCTTGCAGCCATGCAGTGCTTATATGTTGGGGTTTTTTTCTTTTTGCTGGCTTGAGGCCTGTGCTCTGTTTCAGTTTCATTTCACTCCAATGAATCCCTTTACTTTGCTAGCTGAGAAACATAAGATGTGAATTAAATACTTCCAGTAATGATCTCTTGCATAATGTATGTGTGGTTTAGGTACAGCTACCAATCATGATGGCAAACCCATAACCATGACTGAAGTTGATTCCAGACACTATAAAACAAGACACACTTGGCTGAACTAAAAAACTGCCCTGTTTGCATGTTATACTTATGAATTTAATGAGCAATGTATAACTTTTTTACAGTGTTCCAATACATTTCTCTCATGTTTGCTTGTCTTTATAAAATCTAGTAGAAAAGTCCAATCAGTAAAGAAGTACAATAAAGAGCACACAGACAAAAGGGTACAGAATAGATTCTAGCTCATTAGAAGGTTCCAACCTGAACAAAATTGCCATTTGCAAGAAAATGGAAGGAATAAAGGTTTATAATTTTCTCTAATTCTAAATGTTCTAACAGTTTTTTTGCAACTTCCTATGTGGTAACTCACTGATGCTCCAGCTGGAGTCTACACTTGCATTATATTTTCTATTAAGAACATGTAAACACAAACATCCCTCTTGTTCCTGCAGTGGTAGCTCTAAATAGTTGGTTTTACCTTTAACACACTTTTAGTGACACAAACTTTCAACAAACACTTCCAAGTATTCACTCATTAGCATTTGATCATCTTGTATCATAATCTTTCATTGAACTTACTTCCCAAAATGTGGTGGGGTAAATTATTTGGATTTTTTTTAACAGTAAAGTCAATTGCATCTCATCTGAGAATAGTTTGCCTTAGATATTTTATTTGCTGGGATTAAAATTTAAGAGAGTTCAGTTTCCCTGGCTTCTATAAATACTCCTGGTTAGAAATACCTATGTTCAAGCAAGACTTTTAGATCTATATTTGCATCTGTACATGATATGCATCTGGGGAAACTAAACGAAATGTCTTAGTATTGTTACTCTGTAAAAGCAGAAAAGCTCAAAACTTTCAGTATAAACTACCCCTTCTCTTCTACTGCCCTGCTTTAATCAGACTGGCTCTCCCTTTGTTTTTATCGAGCTTCTACTTCTGACTGTAAACATAAGCCGTGTGTTTGGCAAAATCAAATGCCTTGAATGAGCTGGCTTTCATCAGCTTCAGCAGAAGTTTTCTACTGGAGAGTCTCATCCAAATGATTTATTCAGGTGGTACCTGGAGCTTTGTATCCATACCAGGGGTTGGGTCCATGGCCACCTGACAACAATTCAAGTTTCTTCTGCACCTCTTCAGTAGAATACATGCAACATAGTGCCTGCTAGATTAATTTATCCTGCACTGTTCACAGATAATCTATTGATCTTTCTATAAGTAGCCTAAATGATGACCTGAATTCTTTAAATCAGGTATATCAGGAATATCTGATTTATTAATTCTTTTCTCTACCAATGAAATAAAAAAATATTTTACCCAGGAAAGTGGGTGAAAGAATATTTTTTTTTTTGTGACTCTTTCTGGGATGTATCAGTGAAATCATAGTCATCACAGGTAAAAAGCTGTGTGCGTGATCTAATTGCTCATTTCTGAATGTCTTTTTAAATGGTCTGGTAAGAATCCAGAATACCTGAAATTACTCCATAGAACCCATCTTAATCATTCTAATCATTTTAGTGACACCATGACCACTTATCTTTAAACATCTCTATCATTTTTTTCATTCTGTCATATACAATCTAATGTGAGGTGACTTAGAATTATTATATATATTTCTCTCTTTTCCTGTTCCCACTCTTCCTGTCCTGCTCTCCAGACCTACACACATCCAGGCTGATGCACAAAAATCAGCAATGAGCAGCAGTGAGGTATGGGCACCACACAGCTGTGAGGAGTGTCAGCCACAGCTCCCAAACACTCCCTCTATCTTACACCCTCAAAGATTTTAAGCATACACCAAAATTTCCTGTTGTATCCCCAGGTTTTTCCCCAGATGATCCTCTCAGAGGAGCATCACAATTCCTTTTTCCCTCCCACAAGTTCAGTGATAAATTATTGTAATAAACTTTAAAAAATATCCTTAAGAAAGCCTTCATTAAAGGAAAAAAATATGATTACCACTACTTATATGATTTCCTTCTGTTTGTAGTACAAATGGTACTTTTTAAACAAATGAAATATGTCTTATTTTAGTACTTGATTAATAAAGACCTCAGGCATTTAAAACTTATGAGTCAGTATAAGATGATTTACTTTAATAGTTTCTTTAACTGGAAACAGTTAACCAGAAAAATCACTTTTAAGAGAGAATATGAAAATTCCAAGTAATATGAAAACTCTTGGTTGGATTTTATAAGGATTCATTACTAAAACACACCCTATAGCTAAGCCTATTATTTAAGGGAAATTATTCTCAACAAACCTATCTCGTGCTCAGATTAGTATAAAGGTGAGTGTTGGCATTTCACTAGTCATGGTATAATGGGCATATTCAACAAGGGATGCTCCTTCAGGTCTGAATGGAAAACACATAAACACCATAACAGTTAAAAAAACCCCTAGTAAATTATAAAAAGGATTTATTACACTGGCAGTCATCAGCTGAAGATCATACATTTTATTTTAAAGCCTTTCTATCCCTACATTAAACTGTGCATCACTGCTGCCTGCCTTTCACCACTACCTTCAGCCAAGTTTGCCATCTGATTTACCTGCAAAGCCTCAAACCTTTGGGGTGAGCTATGAGCTCTGTGGAATGTGTGTGAGAATCAACAAGGAATCAAGATGGAATTATGCAAGAAAATCCCCAAGGAGAAAATTAATTTCTTTCATATTTGGGGCTACTCCAATAAATTGTATTCCATGATTCTTTAATGGAGAGCTAAACAGATTTCAAGGCTTTGGAAAAAAAAAAATAGACCTTGATATTCTTCTGTGTGCTATATACAATGAAAAACATTTTAAGATCTAATTTATTGATGGGAAATGGCCTTCTCTTTCATGGCCTGCTATTTTGTAGTCTTTCTCTTTGGGTATGGATTATATCACTAACCTTTTTGCTTATGGGTCTTTTATATTATATATCATGCACATGTATCATATTTATAACACTTAGACTTGCATACTTAGCTTTGATTTCTTCCTTCTAACATTTTAAATTCAAAATTTTAAAATATGGGATTGTAGGACCTCCAGGTTAAACTGCATGGGGATGGCACTACATACAGACTGCATTTAAAAACCTGCAATAAATTCTAGCCAATGACTGATTTTCTCCACTATTAGAATTCATATTTGGATGTATGTCTCTGTACAAATATGTAACTTCCTAATCTCTACAGATGATATATTCCACCTGCTCCCCTCAGACCAAGTGACAGGCTGAGGTTTGCACACTCTTTGATCTTCACAGTGGAGAAAATTTCCACTTTGTTTCTGGGAACAGAAGAGTCCTTACTGCCTAAGGACACCCTGGGTTCAATTCACCACTGTTACACCTGCCTTTGTGAAGCCTTTAGGGGCAGTGTGAGGAGCAGATAAACAGGATACCCTAGAGCAGCCACAAATGAGACCAACACCACGGGGGAAGACTGATTCTAGGAACACTGTAAAAGCATATCATACCCTGGATTTATTTTCTAAGTTTTTGTGGCTAGCCTCAAGCTTCTGTTTGAAATATGAAGACACAAGTGTGCACTGTGCTGGAAGCAAAAATGTGGTTTGTAATGATACAGAGAGGCTGTGTCAGCAGGAGAATCAACAGAGCCAAACAAATCTGCATTTTGTACTTTACCTCAGATTGCTGAACTTCAGCTCTTATTACAATATAGAGCTCCACTCCTCATGGCTACAGAGACAGTTTTCCACTGCAAAGGCAGCTGGAGCACCTTCCAAAGGGTGCTAGCAGCATGCAACATGGACTTTCTAACCTCAAAGTTACCCAAGTCAACCTCAAAATATGGACATTTACCCAGTAAAATAATTTTGTACCTCTGCTATTCAGAGGGACTTTGTTTTCTTCAGTTAATTTACTGCTCAGCACAGTTCTAGGTTGAAGGTGATGGGAAATGCCATGATTACCAACTGGCTGGTAAAAAAAGTCCAGCTGTCACTCGTGTAATGGAGAGGACAGTTCAGAATACTCATCTTTTATTCGGTATTCCAGTTAATAGGTACATAAATAAAATGCTATTCAAACAATGCTGCTGTTCTTTACAAAGCCTGTCTGAAAATGAACTGCCTTTTATTCCAGTTTTGCAAATTTGCTAAAGCTAATTATGAACCAGCTGTTTGTAGATGCCTCCAGTTTATCAATGATTTGATCTTTAGCTTACACAAAAACTTTAATGACTGCTACTGAGATATTTAAAAGACTCATATTGTGACTTGCTACAAGGCAAATAATTATCTTTACAGCTGTTTTTGACAAACATAAAATTGTAAGAGATTATACACTTACTTACAAAATGAGAATGTCAAATGCCAACACTCAACCTGTGCAGTCATATAGAAGCCGGTAATATTTGCACAGATAGTTTTCCCTTGAAATTTGTACATATTTACAGAAGCCTTTACTAGCAGTCAAATACTACCTGGCATTCACATGCTCCCACGCTGGGAAATCTCCTTCTGTTTGGTCAAAGGTGCCACAACAGAGTTTGAAATTTGGTAACACCAATGTTTGTTGTGTAACCGATCTGTCAGATACAGCTCCCTAAGAAAGTTCTAGAAACTGACTTCAAGAAATCAATTGGAAAAGGGAAATAATGCATCTTCTTGTTATTCTTCTAAAGACAAAGTGTCTTTGAAAAGTGATGGCGTGTAAAGATGAAAGCTCATAGAATAGGTTTAACCGGAGATTGACTGTATCATACTAAAAACATTCCAGCAGACTAGTAAGGCTGGTTTTAGTTCAGAATAACATTTATATTGTTATTTGAGTTGGATATATTTCCAGGAAGATGTTTTGTATTCTGGGAAGATCTATATTAGTCAGAAATGTCCAACAGGGAAATTTAATTAATAAGGAAAAAAGGTCATAAAGATGTAAGAATTTTATTTTAATCAAACTGTACAAAATATTTTTATGTGTGTACTTGGAAAAAAGAAACAACATGTGCTGCTTACTGACATATTCATTAGGAAAAAAAGGACAAATTGACTTCTTTGAAAAATGCAGTATTAATCTGTAATACACCATAATGGTGTTAATGGGGGCCTTGTTTGCTCTGGCTGGGTACAAATTATGCCTCACCATGTCAGTGTAATTCTCTGAGCTTTAAGGGTGACTCACCCAGCACAGAAACCCTGCACGCTCTCCTGGGGCCAGCTGGTGGATGCCCAGAACACCTGGAAGAAGGGGCTGCTCAGAGAATATTCCTCAGGAACAGCCACACACATCTCACTTGTACCAGAAGCCACCTCTGCTGCCACATCCAGAGCCTCTGCAGCCCCCTCTGAGCTCCATTCTGGGCCCCCAAAACCCTGTGCTGGGCACTACAGGGATGGACTGTCAGTCTTGGTGGAGATTCTGTTACAAGTTTTATTATTCAAGCTAAAGCAGAACTTATATGTTCAAATTTCTCCTCCAGTGGACAAACATTCTTTGTCCTCGCTTTGCAATGGGTAAAGTCAGCTCCTCGCAGGAGTAGACAGAAATTGCTCCTCACCTTTAATGGAAAAGTTACTGTTCTGTTTAATACTCTTCTTCTATTAATACATCAGTACAACTGTTCATCTACTAGGGACACAAATATTCTTTTTCTTTAATACTCTTTTCATTTTATCTTTGTGGAAGACAACTGTGATGGAACTTTGAGGTCTGACATGTATTTAAATAAAATATGAAAGGTTGAATTGGAATAGTGGCATAATTCTACCAGACTTGAATTATTTGAAAGGTATTTTATTTAAATCATAGCTGCACAATTTTAATTGCTTGAGATAGAGACTTATTTTCCTTACTTCTGGAAATAATATTGCCATATTAATAGGCTGTGAATTATGTGCTGACACTTTTTAAAAAGAAAAATTAATCTGGGTAAAAGAATCCCAGTAATACACAATTTATGAGGGAAGTAAGCTCACAGAGGTTACCATTGTAGGAGTTCTAATAATAGTTTAAAAATGTGATTTAGGTTGGTATCTGAATCATGGCAGCCCAGTTTTTTAAGCCTTTGTAGCATCTCAGTCTGAACTAATAATGTACCATGAAAAATCATAATACATTACTTTCTTGCTTTCTAATAGTCATAAATAGTACAACAGCATTTTGCAGACTTTGTGCTCAATAAAATTGTCAATTGCAAACTCAATTTTGCAATAGGAAATCTGAATTTTTCAGAGTTCACAAAACTATTGACAATCTCTGAGACTGGATTGCATATATGTTATTAAGTGTGTTTCCTTCCCTGATAATGCTGTTTACAGAATTAAGTGTCATGGCATTCAAAACAAGTCAAAACAATAGTAAAACACTGAGAAAAATTTAAAGGGGAGATGCTTTGGAGCTATTTTTCAGCAATGGGAAATTAAGGCAACACAAAACATGCAAATAAGCCTGAGGCTGAGAAGATATCCTCCAGTTTCTTTAAACAACACAACACTCAGCACCAGTGAAGTGTCCCAGCCCTCTGTATTTCACCTGTGTGGGATGTTCTCTCAGCTTGCAGCCCACAGGGGCACCACCTGCAGTTACCACACAAGTGAACCAGGACAGTCAGGAAGTTTCTCAGCACACAAAACCGAAATGAGTCATGCTGGAAATTGAGCAAGTGGCACTTCTGTCCCCAAGCCAAGTGCAGGTCAGTGCCTCAGTGTGCTGAAAGGCCACTGGGCCAGGGGATGCCCTGTTCAGCCCTTGTAGGATACCACTGGTGATGTGTCCTGCACACTGAGAAACCTGCATTTCAGTCAAGACAGAAGAGACAAATTCTGCACCACTAGTGGAATAGGTCATTGTTAGGCTTAAAAACAAATCCAACAAGACACAACTAGACTAGACCTATTTAGAGATTTACAAGAAGACCATACTGTTAATTCCACTGAAAGAGAATTAGCACTCTACTTAGGTGTTAATTAAATATAACAATATTTGCCATAAAAGCATTCAGCTCCAGGTACCAGAACATTTCACATCAGAGAACTATTGCTCTGGATCACACTCTGGGTCATTAGATTTGGTGGTATGTCTCTGATAAACATTTTGTCAAGGTAAAAAATGAACCATCAGAGTCTGGGTGTTCTGGCTGCTGCAACATGGCAAGGCAAACACCCTCTCTAATTCTGCCTCTGAATCATTCCCACTGAGGATACGATTCCTACAGTCACTCTTTTCTACACATATGGAAAGGAAAATCTTCCTACTTGTCTCAGAGATAAGCTGACAGGATGAAATGAAAGCAAATAAATAACCACAAAATACAACACGGAGATTTGTAGATGACAAAGCAAACGATTGCCATGTACTTACTGCTGACAGAGTTTTCTAAGCAGTGCAACACGGTTCTTCACTTCTAGGCACAGCCAGATTGCATGAGCCCATGTCTCTGGATCAGACAAAAATAGTAGATCCCCAGCACACAAACACAATGTAGCTTCAACTTAGCCTGTTCTCAAAAACCTACAAAAAATGGGACTGCTTTTTAAAACAAAAGAATTGAAGTCTTTTTAATGCCACTCAATAAACACTCCAAAATTACTGCATGTGTAGCCAATAGAGCAATGTCTTTATGCCATCAGAGGTACCTTTTGTGTAGAATGGTACTTTAGCATGAAAGACAGCACTTGGTCTTGGAGCACTGAACCAGCTGCTCAGTGCATGAAGAGAGGCTGTTATATTCTGGGACAGTCTCGGTTAGCTGAGTCCCCTCATGCTGATTTAATTAGCACTGCTGGAAAATGCAAATGACCAAAAGAGACACTGTGTATTGTGCAAAATTAGATTGTGAAAAATACGTGTGCTTACATAACATGTTTCAACAGAGCAATAAAATGCTCCTGCTCCCAGGAGCTGTAGGCAGGCAGATGGTGGGTACTCCAGCAAGATCATGCACTCAGCCTGCAGAGACACGATGCCCTCAACCTCTGGGGAAGAGACTGCTGCTGCATTTCTCTAATACCCCGGTCTGCTGAGCCACACAACAAAACACACAATTACAGCTGCACTAAAATTCCTCACTCTGCATCCCCAGAAGCGGAAAGGTGTCACGTCAGGGGACAAAAATGAGATGACAGAGCTGTAGGTTCACTTTGTTACCCTTCAGGCACATTGTCCCCGTGGCTATGATCTACTGGACTGAAATCAATACAGTCTGTAGTTCAAGAGTATGCTTAGTTGTTTTGCACAGAATTTATCACATTTTCACAGTTGTTACTTAATTAAAAGAGAAAACTAGAGGGCTAAAATCATGGGACAATAAAGAATTTGGCAAGCCACTGAGGTGTGGGTTAATAGTTACACATTTCCACTTTTATCTGTGCATGTTAAGGTCAATATGAGCCTGCATATGGTACAAAGCCATTAAAAGAGCCTCAAATATGAACATTATCAAAAAGGATGTGCCTGTAATATCACTTGCCTTTCTCTTTTGAGATTTTGATGCATAACCCATAAAATATTAGATCTGTACTTTACCAATGCCATTTCCTTCATTTAATGCTACAGGCCCAATATACTGTAAGTAAATTTTACACCATATAAGAAATGCCAGCAGTCAATTTACCTTTTTCTATTTTTAACATGCTTGGCAGTATTAAACTAGCATGCAGAAATAATGGAGAGATTTATGGTTTTAAATCAGGAAGCTTGTAAAAAAAATCTGTTTCTCTAAGACTGCAATAAAAAAGGAAATTAAAACAATAAAAGGCCGGATTCTTGGACACTTGTGCAGCTATAGTAAAGACAATTTCTGTTCATCTCATGTATTCTTCTCTACACACTTGAGGACTGAAAGGAAACAGAATAACTTCAGTACTTGGTTTGAAGTATTTTACATCTATCCATTTTGAAACCCTACCATGAGGCCTCTTGGACAAACACTGGTGCACTTGGGCCTCATATGCTGAACAATACTAGCGTGCAAGTCAGATTGTTTACTCATCCTATACTAACAAGCTCAAATAATGCTAATGCCAGAGTAGGTCTGCATTCAGGTTTTGGGTTATAAGGTGTCAGAGCAGAAAAAACCAGATGGTTACATTTAGGGACTCTGCAACTGTCTCTTTTGCTTTAGAAAGATAGGCAAAGGATGATGGCACAGGATGAAACAAACAATGACTTTAAAATTCATATTTCATGCAATAAATAAACCATATCATCTGCTGCACATTAAGAGGGAGGGTTTTTGTTTCAGGAGTCCCTTCAAACTAAAATATGCTGAGGGTTCAATTTGAATGTTGAAGTTCCTTCTGAAGGCTCCCTGAGCTGCCAAGTGATGCTCCAAAACTGTAAATTAGTTTATGTGACAGAAGAACTTAAAGATTGCATTGGATTGCAATGTGAAATTCTGAGAAACTCTACAGATAACAGAAAAAATAGTGCAGCTTGGGGATCAGTGTTAAGAGGGAGCAGGTCCTCATGGCCCTGCCAGCCATGCTGAGTCCTCAGAGGAACTGAACCCTAGAGGACCAAAGCTCTCGATGTCCCAAACAAGCAAAGATTGGGTCTGTATAAATCTGCATGAACCTAACACATCTGTATCTTTATACCTCTTTCTTGGAATAGATGTCAGATCTAAAGAAATGCCTCACAAAAAGGGAATTATCCATGTGTCTAGATCAGTATAGCACAAGCCAACCACCCTAAGGACCTTCAGACTCTATAATACTGAGTGGGAAAAAAAAAATTACTTGTAGTCAAAGAACATTATAAAAAAAAAAATTTAGACCCTCTGCTAATGATCAGGTGTTTCTATTGCACAAATAACAAGTTTATTTATGGTGTCAGAAAGTCTGTTTAACTCAGAAGAAGAACTAGTTTCTACATCAAAATACTGAACCCCTGAGGCGGAACATCTAGAGCAGGAGAACTTTCTTGTTTTAACTGAGACAGTGAAGGAAGTGAAAATCACGTTTGTCCCAGCAGAAAGAAAGAAACTAAAACATTTCAAAAAGTTATGAATGTGTGATGTTTGTTGAAGCTTGGAGCAGAGCATACATGGCTGGCTGTTTAGAGACTGACTTCAATTGAAGCTATGTTCTTATTCCTGAGGTGAATTCAGAGGTATTCCACTAAGGCATCTGATTTTTGGTGCTTTAGTTAAACAAATGAAGGAGACACATTTCAAAGAAAATTGAGTAGAGCAGTCTGTCCTGTAGTGCAGTCTGGAGGCATCTTTTAATCAGCAATAGTCCAAAGACACCATGAAAAGGGAATCTGGGTTTTGTTCTCAAGGAACACATAAAAGATGTACTAATTCACCAGTTGTCAAAGAAGAGCTGACAGATGCCCTTATTCAGAAAGAGAATAAGTGTATGAAGATATCAACTTTTTTGGCTGGAGATATTTCAACAACAAAGAAATGCCATACATCAAGGAAAACCAAGAGGAAAGCTAACCTCTGAGGATGCTGCCAGCACTATAGCTGGCAAAAAACTATCTCCTAAAAACCAGCTCCTAAAAACTATCAACTAGTCTAAGCCCATGGACTCATGGTGGGCCTCTCAGAGGTGGCAACTTTCTGGTTTATCTTCAACCAAAATGAATCCAGCCTGCATCTTTTGATACTGAACTGGAGAATGAACTCAAGTATAAAATTAATTTCTCACTGCAAATATGTTTGTCATGCTAGAAATTATTTCTTTTCATGCTAACTTATGCTATGAGTCTTGTTCTTGCTTCTGTTCTGCAAGCATAATGGTTATCTGTTGTCCTAACAAGTACCCAAAAAGATACTCATTACTATTTCTACTTTCAGTATCCAACACTATTGCTACTTTTATCATCCTCATCATCATTAGCATCATTATTATTATTAATATTAATGCCTGTATTAATCTGTGCCAAAAATAAAACACCACAAATGGAAAAGGATGCATTTAGGGATATCAGCCAACTACTGCACCACAAACAAGAAAAAAAATGAAAAATGGTGGATATCAGAAATAATTTATTCAGAGTTTCTGATTCAAATTAGCAAGGCTGCCAAAGGCTACTGAAACAACGACTGGGTTAGAAAAATGTCACTGAGCAATATTTATGTCTCTAAACATGGAACTGAACATGAGACACTATTAAGATTACTTCTTTTCTGTTTTAAGGAAAATTACATTTTCTGAATTTCTGCATCAAAAATGTGGGGAATTTAAAAGCATAACACAGAGAAGTCACATCTGTCATTTGGTGGCTGCCGATTTGGGAAGATCAAAATCAACCCCAACATGAGCGAAGGTATGCAGTTATATTTTAAGATTATAGATACTAATGTTTGATGTTCAAGGTCAGAAAAAACTCTTTAGATCTTTTAGTCTGACCTCCCACATGCTGCAGGATATGCTATTGCAGCCAGTACAGTGACTCCTGTACTAAGTCTATTAATTCATGTTGCTACAGCTGTTTCCAGAAACATCTACAGGCTTGAAGATGAGAAAAGCTGGAGACCCTTTCCTCTTTCTGCAGTGATTTCCTTGGTCTTACTCTTAAAAATGTATGCCTTAATTTTAATTTGAATGTCTCTGACTTCTATTTCCAGTCCTTGGCTTACAGTACCCCTCTCTCCCTTCAATAATGAAATACCTGTAACTACTCTGTGTAAAGAAGTTTATGTTGCAAATTAAACCACTTTCTTTCTCCTTCGTCCTCTTCCTGCTCTTTTTCTTTTTTTTTTCCTTTTTTTTTTCCTGTTAATGTTGAGCTCAGCAAACTGAGGAAACAAATTTCTCTGCTTTTGTATCTCTTGGATGTTTTCCCCTGCAGCTGATTTCTAATTTGTCTACATCCCATATAAAGGTAAGAGCAGAGCTAGACACAGACCCCTCACTGCCTCATGAATGTACTACCACTAGAACTGAAGGAAATTTGATGTTTCTTTAGAGGAACCAACTGAAATGAACTCATGGCTCTTCTGAAAAGCCTCTCATTTCCTCACAGGGCCTATAGAACCCTGTGTATTTAAGAGTATTTCAGTATCAGAACAAGAAAACTTCTCATGGTTATGAAATAGGTTGTCACAGGACACAGAAAAAGAGGGGATTCAACACAACTATTTAGGAGAAATAGGACAATTGCAATACAAGAACAGGAACTATTTTATTAAAACCATCAATCATGGCATTCAATGGCACAGGTGACCAGTAAGAAATATGCTCTAAGGGCTATTTGAAATGACAAAGGTATTTACTATGATTTCAAAGTCAGCCACTAAAATAGGAGGTGGATATCGATTTTTGTGTGTGTGTGTGTGAATTGGGCCTAGATAACTTTGGCATTGCAAGATAAAACTGCAGGAGAAAAGCTGGAGTATTTTAAAACAAATAGAAAAATGTTTGCAAGAAATAACAATAAAGTCTTAAGCATTATTTCCTGTATCAGAACTGAACTTGCACTTTTCTGCACAAATATCTCTAAGAATTCTAATTTGCATTCACTCATATACTTTTTCATAGTTTTCACCTACTTGCCTAAAGTTTATAGCTACTGATCTCCCTAAATGATGAAGTGGTTTATGATGCAGAAAATCCTTTACATTTTACAGCAAAAAGATACTATGATAGGTTCACATTTATTGTTATTATTGAAAAAACATTTTCCTAAATCTTTGAAGTTTAAGAAAATAAGAAACTGCAATTTGATGAGAAAAAAATATTTTTAGATGTGCTAATCACTTAGAATCTCCATCCCTAATTTGTTTGTTTGTTGGTTTTATTTTCCTTTTTTTTCTCTAGTAGATATTTGAACAAATTTAAAATGAGAATAAAAATATTTAAAGTCTTACTCACTTTCAGTTGTACACATATGGGAAGGCCAATAGAAAATTATGTCCTTTTTATTATTAATAATTTCTTCTGTTATTGCCCACATTTAATAACAGAGACAGGTCTGATGCCACAGATGAAAAACATATGATGTGATATGATATTGAGCAATAAACTGTAAACAATTCTACCATTAATAATGCCAGGAAATCCCCGTGCACAAGGGACAGTTAACACTATCCAATAGTTAATAATGCCATATTAACTGGCATTTCAGTGCTTCTGAAGGCTTAATTGTCTGACATTAACATTCTTCTTGCACTCGAGGGATGTTCTTTACACCACTCCTTTAGCTAAGGCAAATGTTATTGCAGCTAGGTTGCTTTCCCCTCCTCTCCCCAAAGCACTCTGTTGATGGCTAAATAGCTGCTGCACTTACTGAGGAAAATATGTATTGCTGAAGAGCACGACAAAATAATGAGAAAATCATTCTGATGAACACAAGGTGTATGCTGAAATTTCCAAACCCCTTTTGGAATACCACAGAAGACAGGACACCATTTTGCTGGACAGGATTATATTAGTCCTTCTACTTAACATGATTTTTCAAATTAAGTATAATTTCATTTTCACGTTTATTTTCCTGTAGATATTATATTATTTTCCCTCAAAAATGGAAGATACAACAGTGTCCACAGAGCAGGTCATTGATTATTCAACATGATAATTCTTAGTTTTCTCTCAGATTCTCTCAGTTCACAGTAACAATAACCTTTCTCTGCTTTTCCTAGACCATGCCCTAGGCTATGGCACATTTCTATAATGATGGATATGGTACATCACTCACACCTTTTCCATAATTAAGACCTTTTTCACAACCAAGCTCTTCCAGGATAAACAAGTGCTCAGATGTCTTCCTGCATTTGAAAGACTGCTGACCTGCCCAAGTAAAGTGCCACTTCTCTGAGCTGATTCCTGTGGTAAAACAGGACATGTAAAAGTCATTATGCTCTAGCCTTTTTTGTATAGCTGTGTAAGCCTGTCCTGCTTGTAAACATTGTGGTTAAAATTTTTCATCACTTCAGGCCTCAAGATGCCTTCCTCCATCCTCCAGAAGTTTCAGTGCAAAATGAATCAATTTTTGCCCCAACCTTCATAAACAGGTTCAATCCTTTGTGACTGGTATGTTAATTTTTACATTCCAAACTAGATACAACACCAAATACTCTTAGCTGCAAATAATTGTCTGCATTTTAAAGACAAGCAGTTGGACTGGTTCTTTCTCCAAGAGATTCTAAGCTTAGAAGCTTAGAAAAAGCTTCTAAGAGAGACAGATGTTTTAGGACTTTTTGAGCCTGTTTCTCAACAAGGAATTTTTATTTGTTTGTTTGTTTGTTTCCAGTGCTGGTATGCCTAAGAGAAGAAGTACCAAATTTCAATCCAGCTATTGCATTTGAAAGTCTCAAGAAAGAAAGAGTAAATATGGTTTCCTTCCTTTAACTAATTAAAAATGTTACAAGCTGTATTTTAAAAGAAATTTAAGTTTGCATCTAAAGGGCATTTTTATTTGGTAACAATAGCCAATTTATTCCAATGTCTTATATTCCTTCAAAAGTTATTTTGGTAGATGCTTTTCTTGGAATAAAACATTCCTTTACAGGATATTTTCATTAAAAGATACAGTATCAGTGAAATGTGTACCAGGCTTCTTCTGAAGAGCAAGATTTCACAAATTGTGGTGCTGCAGCTGGCATTGGACTTTGAAAGCAATTGTTTAACCAGGGCTTCCTGGAACAGATTCATCACAGACAGCAGATCTGCTGCTGTCAAGTGCTTTAGAGGTGAAAGAGAGGAGCTGAGAAGTGGTGGAACTTCTTTTACCTCACAGTAATATGATTGATTTTTCCCTTGAAGAACCAACATCTAACAGGTGACAAAGGTCTATAAAAGCCCAATAGAGCTCTTTATTCAATATTTAGGCTACCTTAAAAACGTTAGATGCACCAGAAAGCTGAAGTGTCTGGTGAAGTATATACACATTTAAAATAAAGCCTTGTTCTCTTTCCATTGTTTATTAGGTGGTCAAAAAACCTACTTGCATTTTATGTGCCAAAGGTCAATCAGAGTAATGCTGTCCTCCTATTCATAGACTAGAATCAGTTTAAGTACACACCTCCCAGGCTAGCTAACAAAATTCTACTGAGGTGATGTCCTAGAAGATCATTCAGCAGCCTCTGCCTTTGAAACCACCATTTGGAACCCATTTGTAAAAACAGCATATTTATGAAATTGAATTCTGGATCGGGCAACTGCTAAATTTACTGTGTTTGGAAATTCTAATTCTACATACCTACAGAAAATGATTAAAATCAAATTTCACAGCTAATCTGCTGCTGTGTTTTACCACTTGCAATTTGCACAGACATGTCTTTGCAGAAAAATATCTTGGTGGTGTTTTCACATCAGTAGGTTTTAGCCACAGCACGCTACACTTTAACAAAAATCAAATTGTTGCACTGTTAGAGAAAGTCTTTTAAAAATGTGTTGATGAGTCTTGCAAAATGCTTGGGATTGTTTCCAGTAGGATTTTTACCATAACTACAGAATTATAGTCCTTGGTTTTCAAGGAAAAAATTGCTTAACAGACTCATAGATTCAACTGCATGAAAGTAGAGGTATTGTGCTGTTAACACTTATTCTTCTAAATTGATTTTCTTCTCCCAGTACTCTTTTCTCCCAACATAAGGCAGCATTGTAGCTCTTACACTGCATAATCCTGAAGAAAAATACTGTACTTATAAAACAAAGGAGTTACAGTGACAGAGGAAAGGAATGCCAAGTCGAATTCTTTATATTTAACTTGTTATCCATTTAGTTTTGTCCCCACTTCCAACACTTCTCATCTTTCACTCCTCTATTAATACTGTGAAGCAGAACTCCATGTGTCTAGTATTTGTAAAGATATAAATCTCAGAGTTCCCTCAAAATCTCTTTAGATCAGCTGCAAAACTGAAAGCAATTTCTTTTTTTGACACAAATGAAAATACCTGTGTCTGATCTTCTGAACTTACAAACTCCAAACAGGCCACAGAGGGACAGAGGTGGCCATGCCTGGCTGCCCTCAGGTACCTGGGCTACTCACAATTCTTACACAGGTCCTTACTCCTCATCCATTTTCACCATTATACACTGCTTGCTTTCATTTGATTTCAGATTTTAATTTCTTAAAGGTCTCCCTGTTCCTTTTTTGAATTGTCAGGGATTTAATGCTACAGATACCGGAACATGAAAATTAAAGTTGAAAGCACCCAAACCACTGAAGCTGAAAGATTCATGACTCTCACAGCTCCATTCATTTTCCATTCCTCATTAAATGATACCATAGAACAAATATTATTCATCTTTAGCTATCTAAGAATCAGATATCCAATCTGAACTAGTCATTGGTCTCCCTTGGCAGCTAATACATGTAGACTAACAATGTAGACATGATTTTAGAGAGAATAGGAGAGAAGTAGAATCATAAAGGAGAAAGAGTAAAAAAAAATTATCCTGGACTGATGTGGGAAAACATGACACTAGCATTTAGAACACAGTGTCTCATATGGCTGCCTGCAGCCCACTTGCAAACTTTCCACCAACAGCCTTGTCACTCCTCCCCATGCATTTCCCTCCACCCCAAACATTTTGGCATCATTCTTAATTAGATTCCATGCTGGGACAGTTAACTTCCTAGCCAAACTTATCAACAAAAATTTGTTAAAGTATCCCTCTAGCTTCATTTTTAACTTCATTTTACAATACCTTATGGAAAGTGAATAAGCTTATGAAGTTTTTCTTGTATTACCCTAAGAATATCACTTTGATTCCTTATCTGACTAAGGACACAACATTGATTAAGTGACATAGAACGCAGGATATTTTCATTCATTCTTTTCAGGCATTTTTTGAAATGTCAGATCTGAACATTATATAGCAGTGCAACCAGAATCAGAATTTAAGGCTAAATCTGTATGGACCAGTCTTCCAAAATGTTTAATTTGAAAAAAAAACCCCAAAAAACAAAAAACCAAACAAACCATAAGGCAAAAAAGTATTGCTGTCAACAGAAGTGCTATTTTCCAAGGAGCACTAGGAACATTCAATAAAGCAGACATATGGATGCACTTTATTCTATCAAAAAATAATGTTAAAAATCATCTCTAGAGACTTGAGAATCCATTAGAAGCTGTTTTGGTGGGGTGAAAAGTGAGGTATTAAAAGAAATAAAATATGTATGGGTTCTAGTAAGTCATCTCTCCAGTTCCTTAACTTCTAACCTCTTCTTCAAATCTTAGACCCAGATTTTTTTTCTACAGAAGTTTCTGGCAGAAAGAACTACTTTCAAATCAAGGTGTTCTGCACTGTTACCATTAGCTGGTAACATTTTTTAAAAGTGTTTCTGTAGTGACCCGTGTTTGACTCAAACATAGTTCCTTTATTGCAAAACTATTTTCAGAGCTGCCTGTGGCTCAGGGGCCTCCAGCATAAGGAGAACATGGACCTGCTGAAATGAGCCCAGAGGAGGTCATGGGGATGAGCCAAGGGCTGCAGCACCTCTGCTTTGAAAACAGGCTCAGAGAGTGGGGGCTGTTCAGCCCAGAGGAGAGAAGGCTCAGGGAAGAGGGTGGATGTGGATTAGAGATAAGGGAGAAATTCTAGTGAAAAGTGCCGCTGCTCATGGCAGGGAGATTGGAATGAGAGGATCTTTAATTTCCCTTCCAACCCAAACCATTCTACGGTTCTATGATTATTGCAGTGTGCTTCTGGCAGGAGTATGGTGAGTAGATGACTCAGTTTAAGTTACCAGGAACAACTTCAGTTCATGGTCTGCTGCACTAGGACAACTTACTCAGATTACTGTACATATCAGCACACAGAAAACATGTTGAAGATTTACTAAAATTCTTGCCTGATTTGCTGCTTTCTACTTTCTGAACAGTCAAACACCCACAATAGCTATTTCCTTTATGTTCATATGGCTATAGCCTTTTTATTTATATCCTTTATATTTTATGGGTGCACAGTATGACCTGTCCAATGCTTAATTATATTCTAACCATTTCTTTCAGCAAGTACTTAACACAGGAAGCATTTTGAATTGAGTGCCTCACAAAAAAAAAATCTTAATTTTAAGCACAAACACAAAACCCTGGCAACTTCCTTAACCCGTTAAAAAAAAAAAAAAAAA